>MU743142.1:73927-106382 GCA_026770625.1 Nicotiana glauca
ATTCTAACCCTCCCGCCCTCCCCCTCCCCCCCAAAAAAACCTCAATCTAAAGAGACATGGAAAGAAACCGCAAGCCAGCAATCCCATCGGTCATCCCTTCTGTCAAGCTTACTCTTCTTTATTCGTATGAACATTCAGGTACAGAGGTACTTACACTTATAGTTCAATTCTTCTCAATTAAATTTTTTGATGGGTCTTCTGATAGCAACTCTTAAAATATCATTCCTCACCTCGAACCTCTTGATAATTTGAAGAAGCATTGGAAGAATGAACCTAGATAGCAAAAAAGTATAGATATGTATTATTGGAAGTTAATGAGCAATAATTACAGGAAACATTACAGAATATGTACTGAACAATTACGATTGCCAATTATAATATTATATTAAATATCATTAATTGCCCATAATGACTCCATTATGGGAGGAAAGAAACGTATTACTTAGAAATAACTATAAAAGATGGGGAATAAAAATTTGTAAGGACACAAAATATTATTAAAATACACTGATTTACTTTGCTTTCTATCCAGCTATCTTTTATATCAATTATTCTTATTTTTATTTGATTATTAGTAACCCTTGTTCTTCTAATAGCATGCTTTGACCTAAATCCCTATTGTTTGGTTAAACAATTTGGTTCCGTTATTGGGAATCTGATAATCTATTATTTAACTTTTTTGTCAAATCAATCATTTCAAATGTCAATGACAACAATAAAGGAGACCGTCAACTACAGGAGAATCAACATGGTGATGGAACCCCGGTCTCTTCCCCACAAAATTCTCCTCAACAATATCGAGAAGGAACTCCTGATGGATCGTAAATCAAACGCAAATGATCACTTCGAAAATGTTGAGGCTATCAACGAAGCTTTGAAAAAGTTAATCGCTCAACAGGTTAGCAAAGCTCTTGAGGCCTTCGCTAACTAGTCACCAATTGTGCCACCAAGATCAACTCCAAACAACAACACTTTAGAAAATCCTCGCTCAAGACTTGTTAACTCGGGCAGTGGAGGAACTCCTAGCGAATCTCGTGAAGGAGGGTCAGGTAACCCAATTAATTTTGATTTACAAAATTTAGTACTAACTTTGCAGAAATAGCTCAAGGAACAGAGTGATTGCATAGAGCAAATACTTGGAGTACCGCCTGTAATCAAGGGGATAGATATGGACAAATACTCACAACAACCTTCAAAGCCAAGTGCTGTGCCTTTACCAATTCCGAAGAAATTTAAGATGCCTGATATTCCAATATACGATGGAACAACTGATCCACGAAATCATGTAACTGCATTCACAACCAGTGTAAGAGGCAACGACTTGAACAAGCAGGAAATTGAATCAGTTTTGGTCAAAAAATTTGGAGAAACACTCACTAAGGGAGAATTAACATGGTATTCTCTTTTACCCAAAATTTCTATAGATTCTTTTGCTGAACTTGCTGATTCATTCATCAAAGCACACCCGGGAGCTCAAAAAGTGGAGAAAAGGATGGAGGACGTTTTTATAATAAAGCAAGGAGATATGAAGATGCTCAGGAAATTCATAGACAGATTACAGCGTAAAAGGATGATGTTGCCACATGTAGCTGATAACTGGGCAGCTATGGCGTTTGCCAGCAATCTAAATGAAAAGTGTTCAGAAGCCACAATGAGACTCAAGGAAAGTCAATGAGAATTTTTAGCTACAACTTGGAATGATGTTTATAACAGATACAACACGAAGTTGTGGATAGAAGAGGATACCATAATTCAATCTCGAAGGGATGAAAAGGTAAGTTCAAGGCGAGCTAAAACTAAAAAATGGTCTGGTAAAAACAGGTACGAATCTTACATAGGACCAGCAGGAAGAGACTCAAGTTCAAAGCAGGAAAACCCAAAGTATGATTGTAGATCAAGAGATAGGGAGTCAGGTTCATCATCAAGGTTGGGAAAGAACAAAACACGTGAGAAACGCGTGGCGATGACAGAAGATCTAAGGCGAAGATCGGAGGTTATAGTTTTAATGGAAGCACATCCGAATTGGTGGTTGTTTTAAAGAGCATGGGCAACAAGGTACGATGGCCAAAATAAACGAGATCAAACTCGAACAGGCGAAGTTCTGATTTTTTGTGTGAGTTTCACCATGATCACGGTCACAAAACAGTGGATTGTAGATTATTGCAAGGTGAAGTAGAACATTTATTTAAACAAGGGTATTTAACTGAATTATTTAGTGAAAAAGGAAAGCGGGAATATGTTAAAATTGACAGGAACCTCCAAAAGGCCCATCACCAAAAAGGACGGTTAATATCATAAGTGGAGGAGGAAAGATCAATGGCGTAACAAAAGTGAGGAAGGTGTCAAAAATAATGGTCACACACGGGAAGTGAGTTCAACAAATTTTGGAAGAAGATAACATTATATTCAATGATGAAGATGTGGATGGCGTGCTAATCCCACATAATAATGCGCTGGTAATATCTTCACTTATACATGACACTAATGTGAAACGAGTTTTGATTGATCCAAGTTGTTCCGTGAATATCATTCTATTAAGAGTGGTAAATGAGATGCAATCTTTGACCTAAATTCCTATTTTTTGGTTAAACAATGATAAGTTGATATCCAAGGCTCAAACGTTGTTTGGTTTTGACAATTCGAGCGTTGTAACAAAAGAAGAGATAACACTAACCATATTCGCTGAAGGAGTAGTTAAAGATACAAAATTTCAAGTGGTAGAAATGGATATGGCTTATAACATGATTCTTAGTAGACCATGGATTCATGAGATGGAAGTTGTTCCATCGACTTTACATCAAGTTATTAAATTCCCTTCATGATGGGGAATACAACAAATCCATGGTGATCAACAAGCGTGTAGGAGCATTAATTTTGTAGTGGATTCAAGTTCAAAAAGTGAAGAAAAATAGCAATCACAGAATTCGATTGAGGATTCTGCAACACAAGCCTCAACTAAGCGTGGGCAAACAGATGCAGACTCGAGGCCTGATACCATCCAAGAACCAGAGAAAAATGAAAACATCAAAACAACAATTGAGGAATTGGAAGCTGTAGTAATATTTTCATCTTGGCCTAAGAAAAAATTCTTCTTCAGAACCAACTTAAGTCAAGAAATGAAAGGTAAGTTGATTGAATTTTTAAAGACTAACGTAGATTGTTTTTCCTGGTCCAATTCTGATATGACATGTATACCTCCGAATGTGATGACCCACAAGTTAAATAAAGATCCATCATACTCGCATGTCAAACAAAAGAAAAGAAATAAAGGATCTTTCAAAAACCAGGTGATTCAAGATGAGGTGCAAAAACTTTTAAAAATTGAGTCCATCCGTGAGGTAAAATATCAAAATTGGCTAGCTAATACTATAGTAGTACCGATAAAGAATGTTAAGTGGTGAGTTGGTGTAGATTACACTGACTTAAATAAATCTTTTCCTAAAGATTCTTTTCCATTACCGCATATAGATCAACTAATCTATGCTACTGCAAGGGCATGAATTATTAAGTTTTTTAGATGCATATTCAGGGTATAATCAGATAAAAATGGATCTTATAGATGAGGAAAAAACTTCATTTATAACAGACATGTCCTTCACTGTAGAGGTGTAAGCGGTAACCTGCTCATTGGAGTCCAAGGTACCGTTATTCTTTGGAAGGTCTGGCATTCTAAACTTCTTTGGAATGGGTTTCGGGGCCGCTTCCTGTGGGAACAACTTCTGTACGAACTTCTTTGAGCCCACACCTTTAAACATCGGGGGTGCTCCTGGAATTTGGTTGACCTTGGAGCCGTAGGTCTTGAGCTTCTTATAATTGGTTTCTATTATTTTCTCGCCCGATTCGATCCTTCTTGTGAGATCCTCGAGCATCTTTACGATGGCGGAATCGGCTGCCAACTTGTTATTGCTCAATCTCTCTGATACCTGCTCAGCTGGGGGAGCCGTCCCCAGTGCTACCGTGCTACCGTGCTAGGAGTTTTTTGATGATTTTGCAGCTGAGCAATATCCAGTTGTTTTGCCTACAACTTTTTAAAAATAACATGAAGGCTAACCTCTCGTTCTTCCCTAGTTGGGGTTTTCTGAGCTTCTTGTTGGTCTCCTTGGTGCACACTCCTGTTAGTGTGGGAGCTTATATCGACATGTTGGGCATCGCGTGAGACCGCGTCTACTGGAATTGGTCGTAGTGCATTCTTAAGGTTTCGTGGTGGCACACCAACACTTGGAACAACCACACCATTCTCTTTGTGGTTCTCGAGATTGTTATTTACTGAATAAGACATTTTGACCTGAAATCAAAGATCTTGGACAAGAAAAAAGCTTGAAAGGTAACTTGCATTATATAGTAAAACCAGCAAGAAATTAATCAATATTATTTTTAGCCCCACGGTGGGTGCCAAAGTGTTTACCATGAAAATGGTAATAGCAATTAAATTTGATTATGGGATTCTAAAAATACGTGATCTGTTTTACTGCTAGTTATTAGGCAGTTGATGCTATGTGAAAGACTTACAAACGAGATAAGAGTTTGAGAATAAGGTGATAACCAAACCGAAAAGTTAACAATCGGAGCCTCGAGCTTGTTGATTTAGGGGCCTCGATCTTGTTGATTGGGGGGCCTCGAGGTCGATTCTAATGCTCGGCTGGGAGCTTCGAAGGTAATATTGATACCCAATTTTTCTTATATGTTTTTAATACACAAAATACCTTTCAAATAGCATGTGCAAGCATATATAAGCATTTCCAAATATTTAACTATTTTTCCTTTTTTAGAGATTTTAAAATCAATTTCTTTTCTTTTTTTTAAAATCAATTTATTGCCCTTTTTATCTATAAAAAAACCAATAATTATTCCTAAATTATTATTTTTGTGATTCACTTATTGGATTTTCATATTTATACTGAAATATGACTGATATAATTTTTTTCATATTTTACAAAGTCATTTAGTATTTTTAAAGCTAAATTGTATGTAATTACAATATTAGCCCTTTTAGGATTAATTATGTTTATATTCATAAAACATTAGGTCTGGTGTTTTTAAATAGTTTATTATGTGTTATAAATCATTTGGGCACCTTTAATTTATTCCAAAAAATTAATTTATTATTTTTATAAATTAAATAGGGGAAAATTGACTATTTAAGTTATAGCCAAAATTGGCTTTCGATTATGGCCAAAATTGGACCAATTCCCAGCCCAATTTTTAGTCTTATAACCCAATCATACAACCCAGATCCTATACACGTCTACCCGACCTAAAAAGTCCATCAGATCATGACCGTTGATCTAAAAGATCAACAACCAGAATTTGTTCTTACCATTTTAATTCATACGACCCCCCCCCAACCCTAAACCATTTTACCAAAGATGCCGCCTTCATATGCTCTCTGTCAAATCGCTACCTTCTCGGGCCATCTTCGGCCACCTCCTTTCAACCCCAAGTCCCTGATATTCTTCTCATCGCCTTGCTCAACATCGCTAGGGCCTTCGAGGATCCTGGGCCATGTTGATTTGGACCTAGGGTTTCTGGTTCTGTTACCTATGGGTTCTCCGGTGAGATTTTGGACAAAATCCAACCCTATATGTCACGGTCGGTGAAGTTTCAATAGGTTCTTTCAATTTCTATTTGGGTTTCCTTTTGAAACCCTTACTCTCTCCTGAATCTCTCAGAACGGTGTTATTTTTATGCTTTAAGCATGTTTCTTCTATGTTCTACTTATTCTAGAGCCTCTTCTGAAAGATCGTCTACTTTGAACCGTTTTTACTTTCTTTGAAAACTAGCAGTTTTGGAGTACTTTCTATCCCTGTTTCGACTACTTTCTTTATGATAAAACCTTTACCTTGTTTCTTTTTACTGATTTTATGCTCATACTGTTTTTTAGCTTGACTCTGCTAAAAATCCTAATTTCTAAAGATTTTTCTTCGCTTTGGTTATGTGTGTTAGCGTGATTTCTTTACTCTGGTTCTATGTGTTAGCATAATTTCTTTGCTTTGATTATGTGTGTTAGCCTTATTTTCTTTGCCTTGTTTCTGTGTATTGGCATGTTATTCTTCGCTTTGGTTATGTGAGTTAGCCTGACCTCCTTCGCCTTGATTGTGTGTGCTAGCCTATTTACCAGATTCTTATTAATGTCTCGTGGTCACCATGCTTCGAATATGTTCTGCTGAATCTTAGTTTACTTACACCACCTCTGAATGATTATGTTTGCTCATCTCTTGTTCCCTTATGTGTATATAGCTGACTTTGTTTGCTACTCTTATTCCTTTGCCTCTATTTATTTGTTAAGAATACAGAATCATGACTTCCCATGATTGATTCTGATTTTTCTTGATTGTTGGTAATTGAAAGTTTTTCTTTCAAAGCCCTAGAATTCTACTTGCCTGTTTAAATTAACTAATTTAGTTACCTTATTTGCTATGGTACCTTGTTCTACTGACCATTTCCTTAATTGGATTTTCCCTGAATTTAGTCCTAATTGACTACTATATGCATACTGAACCTTGACTCCTTCCTTATATAATCCTGCACTGATTTTTCTTCTTTCCTTATATGGTACTGAATCTTTTCGTTTGATTTTGATTCCCTTAACTAAGGGGAGTACTTCCTTGATTCTGTAATTGATTAATTATGAGTTCTTAAATTAACATAGTCTTTCACAAACAAGGACAACCTTCTTTTCTGAACTCACACTTACACAAAAAAAAATATTCTCTCTTGCTTTACTACTTGTACTGTGACATGTTTAGCTGGCTGAAAGCCAAAGCTGTATTTCAAAGTCCTGCAGCCCTTCTTTACTACATTTTGCTTCTTTGAACTGGTATGTTCTAATTAAGCTTTCAGCATCAACAACAACATGGTTACTTAATGTTCATGCATTCTTTTCTACCTATTGCTTGTATCTATTTCAGTATCTTTACTTAGCATGCTGTAATTTCTTTTCTCCTATTCTAAATCAATGCATTATTAATCCTAAACCCCTACCCCAAGATGTTTGATATTTATGGTTTGTTTGGGACATGACAACATCAAATATTGCTGAACATGACTCAAATTTGGACCTCCTAGGATCATGAACTCTAGGTTATCCTTGTGCGTTATGTGTTCTAGTTAATTTACAAGCATGACAGCACCCTTATTGCCGTACACGCCCAGAATTGACGCATGCCTAAATACATAGGCCATTACAATGAATTCCCAATCCCGTACTCCTTTGGTTTGAATTATCATCTCTTTAAAGTATTAATGGTTGTCTCCCATCCCCTTTTTCCTTTCCTTGTTGCTTCGGTTTCTTTTAAAAAATCAGTTTCTGCACTTCCACTCTCTCTTACACTTAAGTCCTACCCCCCCCCCCCATGTGAGCCCTGCCTTGGGACTCTTGAGCTCCCTGAACTTGGACACATAAGGGCTGGGATTTTCATACTGCAATTGTCCAACCCTGGTGATGTAATTTGGGTGTGAGCGCTGCTCGGAGTCCTATTGAGGCTCTTAGGGGCTCTGACACACTCAAATTTGAGAAAGACTTTGAAGCAATGGTATCCTAAGGCGGTTACTCCATAGATCAGGGAGGAACCAAGAATCAGACCTTCTCTAGTTCTTTTTTTTATGTATTTTGATGTAACTTAATATTCCTGGTTTGTATTAATTTGTAATAAACACTCGGGCTGGCTAGTGAAAAGGGTTGGGGTATTTATGCATGCCTAGGGTAGAACCATGCCTATAGGACTATGTTAAATTTCTGTATGTTCAAGATGCATGTAGAACCATGCCTATANAAAAAATATTCTCTCTTGCTTTACTACTTGTACTGTGACATGTTTAGCTGGCTGAAAGCCAAAGCTGTATTTCAAAGTCCTGCAGCCCTTCTTTACTACATTTTGCTTCTTTGAACTGGTATGTTCTAATTAAGCTTTCAGCATCAACAACAACATGGTTACTTAATGTTCATGCATTCTTTTCTACCTATTGCTTGTATCTATTTCAGTATCTTTACTTAGCATGCTGTAATTTCTTTTCTCCTATTCTAAATCAATGCATTATTAATCCTAAACCCCTACCCCAAGATGTTTGATATTTATGGTTTGTTTGGGACATGACAACATCAAATATTGCTGAACATGACTCAAATTTGGACCTCCTAGGATCATGAACTCTAGGTTATCCTTGTGCGTTATGTGTTCTAGTTAATTTACAAGCATGACAGCACCCTTATTGCCGTACACGCCCAGAATTGACGCATGCCTAAATACATAGGCCATTACAATGAATTCCCAATCCCGTACTCCTTTGGTTTGAATTATCATCTCTTTAAAGTATTAATGGTTGTCTCCCATCCCCTTTTTCCTTTCCTTGTTGCTTCGGTTTCTTTTAAAAAATCAGTTTCTGCACTTCCACTCTCTCTTACACTTAAGTCCTACCCCCCCCCCCATGTGAGCCCTGCCTTGGGACTCTTGAGCTCCCTGAACTTGGACACATAAGGGCTGGGATTTTCATACTGCAATTGTCCAACCCTGGTGATGTAATTTGGGTGTGAGCGCTGCTCGGAGTCCTATTGAGGCTCTTAGGGGCTCTGACACACTCAAATTTGAGAAAGACTTTGAAGCAATGGTATCCTAAGGCGGTTACTCCATAGATCAGGGAGGAACCAAGAATCAGACCTTCTCTAGTTCTTTTTTTTATGTATTTTGATGTAACTTAATATTCCTGGTTTGTATTAATTTGTAATAAACACTCGGGCTGGCTAGTGAAAAGGGTTGGGGTATTTATGCATGCCTAGGGTAGAACCATGCCTATAGGACTATGTTAAATTTCTGTATGTTCAAGATGCATGTAGAACCATGCCTATAGGGCTATTTCAAACTTCTGCATGTTCAAGCTGTATTTAGAAACCATGCCTATAGGACTATTTTAATTTCTGCATATTCAAAAAGCCATGCCTATAGGTCTATTTTTAAATTTTTGCATGTTCAAACTACATTTAGAAGCCATGCCTATACGACTTCTTTTTCAACTTCATATTTAGATAACCTGCCTATAGGGATCATCTAATATTCTGCACAGTTGTCACCATTTAGATATCATGTTTTAGGGCCCAATTGATTATAACCCAGTAGCATGTTAAAATCGGTAACATATAGAAATCATGCCTATAGGGGTCCATAAGTATAATCATGTTCGTTTCTATTCACATGCCATGTCAGGATCTAAAATCAACAATATATAGAAATCATGCCTATATGGGTCCATAAGTATAATCATGTTCGTTTCTATTCACATGCCATGTCAGGACCTAAAATCAGCAACACCTAGAAATCATGCCCATAGGGATTCTTAAATAAATCTGACTCACTTCATTTCCAGTCAATGTTAGATATCATGCTCGAAGAAATTAAAATCACTAATAATAAATGCCATCACCTGCAGAATTTGTAACCTGTCTAATTTAATTTAGTCCATTCTCTTTTGCAATAATCTGATTCCGTTGCTTAACGAGGTTTAGCAGGCTTGCCTATAGGACTTT
The DNA here is from genome assembly GCA_026770625.1 of Nicotiana glauca. Lineage (NCBI taxonomy): Eukaryota > Viridiplantae > Streptophyta > Magnoliopsida > Solanales > Solanaceae > Nicotiana > Nicotiana glauca. The sequence continues at coordinate 83,445 of MU743142.1, forward strand.
AAATAAATCGTTCAAGTTCTACTGTCCTACCACCTTCTGGACTAAGTAGATATCATGCCTATAAGACCCCGTCTAAACACTCTAGGCAAACTTTAGGCAATGTAAATACAATAGAACTCGCCTCTGTCATTTGTTTAAGTGTTACAATCAGTAGGCAGGCCCGATTTTGTTTCCTAACTGAGTCATGTAATAAGCCAGGCCTGCTACAATACAATAATCTCCTCTTCCCTCAAGTATATTTTTAGAATCAGACCTTACTCATTTGTTTAATGCATGCTATCGGATTGTGTTTCGAGGAGGTATACTTGAGCCTTCTATGTTTACGTGTTTCCCCTCTAATGTCCAATCTTTATATGTTTTGTATGTCGCCTTAGAATTTTTACCTTTGAAACCTCAAATAATCCTAACATCCCTCCCTTTTAGGATTAGTAGTCCTAAGTACCTCCTGGACTGATGGACGGGTAATAGCATGTAATAAGTAATCGAGATCAATTCGCGCTTTAATACCTTGATGGGGTGGGAAGGGTAGATATGAATATTATGATCGGTGCATTAATACCACATGTAGCCCCTCTCTTGAGGAGTGAATATCGGGCATTGCATTGATATGATCCATATTCTTAATAAACCTAGGACCCATTTTTTTATTCTTTATTCTCTTTTAGCACTGTAATTCCTTATTTAAAGATCAGCTATTTTAATTATTGTCTTCTTCTGAACCATTATGTATTGAAATCCCCTCTTATTTGAGCCTCATCTGCTTATATGTTAATTGCACCTCAAATTCACAATAATTGTCTGACCGGGAACCACACTAGTGGATCCTGAGGGATGCCTAACACCTTCCTCTTTTTATAATTTCAAGCCCTTACCCAATCTCTGATTATTCAAACAAGCTTAGAGTTGAATCTCTATTGGTGTCCTAATGCACCTTAATCAATAGGTGGCGACTCTTCAAATGCAAACCCAGTTCCCAAAAGGAATGAGTTGTCCCATATCAAAAATGTCATAAACTCGATTTCGCGAGAAAAAGTGGGCGCCACAGATGGCGACTCTGCTGGGGAACTTAGGCTTTTACCATTTCCGGCTATCATTGTGAATTTATGCTTCTTTATGTGCAATCACTTGTTTAATTCCTTTAAGCATTCAATCTTTTTCTTCAATTGCAAAACTGACTTGTCGTTTTGTTTCTTCCATTTATTACTGCTTTAAATTATGAAAATTGTTGTATTTATTGCCTTCTTAACGTGCAAATAAGTGACCACATGTCTTTAGTTATTGCATAATTATGCTCAACATCATATTCCACTCGTGCCAAAAAAATATCATAGAAGCGCTTATAATGAGTGGTTGCGCTCTTCCGATATTATCACCCCCTAAATCCGAAAAAGGCATATTTGCGGTAAAACCAGTCGATCAATGGTATAGTCGACGGTTTCGTTCCTTTCCCCCTTGAGTTGTCCGCTCAAGGGTACCAGTCTAAAACCTGATAGAAACCTTACTCTGTTTAACTCTTCAAACATCATGGTCAAATCTAGCCGAGTCAGTTATGTTGTCCGCATAATGACTCTTTAAGATGGCCTTGTCCAAAGTCCACCGGGTTTCCCTAAAACCCAAACAGACATCGTCACATTCTATGCATTTATTTGGAGAACTAAATGTTGTTATGCCAATTGTTGATATTAAAAGTCGAGTTTGGCGGGGGTAAGAGCCTAACCTTATTTGTCTTGCAGAAATATGAGGCATAAAGTCCCCAGATTCGGCATGGTCACCAACATCCACCCAAAACTGCTAAGCTACTGGAAAGATTTTCACTCCAGTGATCAGACTCTTGTTTGGAAATATTTGGGAAACCTACCTTCCCTCCTGGAAATCCAACCCAACAACAAGATCATAGAAGCTGCTACTTTGTTATGGGATTGTGAGAGGTCCATATTCCACTTCGGGGACATTGAAATGACACCCTTACTAGAAGAAATATGAGGATTGGCCGGTATACCATGGGAAAATGCGGGTTTGTTAATTCCTGAGAACCGCAAGGGCAGGGGTTTCCTCAAAATGATGGGTTTGAAGAAGAATCCAGAACTGACATGTTTGAAGGAATCATACATCCCTTTTTATTATTTGTACGAGAGTTAAGGTCACAGCAAATCCTACCGTACCCATCCTGACAAGTTTGCCATCACATCATTAGGGCATATTCACTAAAAGGTCTTTGTGTTCATGTTTTGTTTCCTAGGATTGATCGTGTTTCCAATGAATAAAGCAAGAATCCACACCAGAGTATCTATGGTAACTAAGACCTTAATGGAAGGAATTGGCAGGTAACCATACAACATTGTGCCCATGATCATTGCGGTATATACTAAGCCCTAGAGAGGTGTCAACAGGGAGCCAAACACTTTGAAGGCAGCAATTTTCTACTTCAACTTTGGCTCGTGGAGCATCTCTAAAAGGGTGAATACCGACAAGGAATTCAACGAAAGGACTGGGATAATCATACCGTTTTTCATCATCCGAAGAGAATGAATTATATGCCCAATATGCTCCCTCAACCTTAGAATGCTAGGGAATGGGTCGAGCTCTTCGAAAATCTGACTGAAGACCAGTTATAATGGATGTTCCAGTGGTTTCCTACCGAAGAGTTCATCGCCCGATCCAGAGATGCACCCTTCCTGATGTTGATCGGTTTGAGAGGAACATACCCTTACGTCCCTCTCCAGGTTATGAGGCAAGCAGGTAGGAAGCAGGTTGTACCCAAGGTTGACAAGATGAGTCACTTCTGGGCTGACTTCCAAGATGATAATAGTCCTTACAAGTTCCCAGCTCAGCATATGTGGCACTGCAAGATCGTCATGGGGAGGGATACTATCGAGCCAAATAGATACCACGTTGGTTGTGCTCCATACTATTTAGGTTGGTTGGAGGATAAGTATGATGGCCTGGGCCAGCCTGAGGTTTTTCGAGGTCACATGATCATAAAAGTCGAGGCACGGGTCAAATACAACCAGTTGCGCAAGAGGATCCGGGAGTGCGAAAGCGAGCACCATGAGATACAAGAAGCCATTCAAAAGCTAATTAAGGAATGGAAGGACATGGCTGTCAGTGCCAACAAGCGACTGGGATATTTGGAGCGAGGCATAGTGGAGTTGGAGAAGAAATTTCTTAAGAGGGTCAAAGACTACCAAAATGCTGAAGGAAACGAAGGCGGAAACCTTGCCAAAGCCTACCTATTGCTAGGACTTCGCGAGTTGGGAGAGATGTTCGATAGAGCCAGGGATGCTGAATCTGGGGAAAGTCCTTCTAGGACCAAATAGATAGGAGTTTTCTTCTTTTGAAATGTAATGAGGCCAATGGACACTAGCAACTTTTATTTCTTGTTATTTAGTGTCGATTTGGGATTCATATATTTTTTTATCAATAAAATGAGGCATTTAGCATTCCATGTTCTCCAAATCAATCGCTAGGCACAACGAGATTCCCAAATTAGGACACGCTTTATATTCATGCACTATGTGTTTAAATATTGCAACATTTTTATACAATCCTCCCTAACTTGCTACATTTTTGTCTTCTAATTTTCGTTTATTTCCCCTCCATAAAGGTTAATTGGTGCACTCTGGCAACATCATCTTATTCCGCGAGATCCGGGGGACCTCCATCCACTCCTCCTCTTAGTCCTGTCAAAAATAAAAACAAAGGAAAAATGGAATATTTGAACAACGCCAGAAAGGAAAACTCAACTGAACGAGTAGAGGTCACTCATGGTAATGTTACTCGGGTTTCCAAAGAAAATACATCCCAAATCAAACAAAAGCTGTTGAAATTCCAAGAAGAACTTGATCAGGTTCGGAATCTGGCAAATCTGTCATTTTCCCTCACTACTCCAGATATCAATTTCCCAAATGCTCAAAACCCTACACCTCCACAGAGCATCCTAAAGAAACCGAGTCATCCCAGTCCTGACCACCACTGTAACACTTGCCATACCTCAAATAACACCCCGCTGCTCGTCCGACCACTCCAGAACCCCACAAATTACCACTGCCACACCCACCATAATACTCCCATCTACGTCGAGACTATACCACACTCTATCCAGCCCATCTCAAGCACACCCGAGTTTGATGATAAAGACTTGTTCATCAGAAACCTGGCCGAAGAACTTAAGAAATTGACTAGCCGAATTGAAGACATTGAAGGAAGTAAGGGAATTGAAGGGATGAAGTACAAAGATCTTTGCATACAACCCGATGTCGAACTGTCCGAGGGATACAAACCTCCTATCTTTGAGATGTTTGATGGCACAGGAGATCCAAAGGTCTGTTTGAGAACATACTGTGACAAGCTGGTTGGAGTAGGAAGAAACGAGAAAATTTGCATGAAGCTTTTCATGAGGAGATTGGAAATGCTTTGTCTTGGTACATCAGCAAAGATCCAAAGAAATGGTCGAACTGGGTAAGCATGGCGTCCGACATTATGGACAGGTTTAGGTGCAACACGGAGAATGCACCAGATGTGTTGTATATCCAAAACCTAAAGAAGAAGCCCACAAAAACATTTCGTGAGTATGCTACTCGCTGGAGGTTCGATGTTGCTAAGGTTAGACCTGCCTTAGAGTAAGAACAAATGAACAAATTCTTTATCCGGGTTCAAGACCCACAGTATTATGAAAGGCTGATGATGGTCGAGGGCCACAAATTTTCTGACATTATCAAGTTGGGAGACAGGATCGAAGAGGGAAAGCGGTATGGTTACGAACTTCGAGGCCATGCAAGCTACAAATAAGGCCTTATAGTCAGGAGGTGTGTCCAACAAAAGGGACTTAGGAGCTGTAATGGTGGCACAGAGAACCAAATCTCCCATCAAATACCAAGCCTACCTAATGCCTCCACATACATATTAGCTTATTCCAAAGTACTAAGCACCCTCACCCTCTTACCAAATTCCACCACCCACTTATCAATCACCTCCACCTCCCACATATCAGCCTACTTCACCCAAATATTCCCAACTCGCACATGTTTACCAAGCCTACAATGCTCAACCATCCCACTATCAATCCCCTCCTCCACGCCAAAACTTCACTAGACCTCGACCAAATTTTGATCGAAGACCTCTAAAACAATATACAACTATTGTTAAACCTATTGACCAAATGTATGAAAGACATAAAGCTACTGGTTATATCACCCCCTATCCCTGTTGCAACTTCTGAGAACCCTTCTCAGTGGGTTAATCCAAATAAATCATGTGCATACCATTCCGGCTGTAACGACCCAGCTGGTCATTTTGAGAATTTAAGCTCCATTTAGCAGTGTAGGGTCTAGAATAGATTTATAATATGAGTATCGACTTACTTGCATGGTTGAATTCAATTAACGGATGATTTAGAGTAAAATTCAAAGAAGGAATACAATTTTGGGAGTTTAAGCGATGAGAATTTGACCGGAATTGAACTTTTGAGTAAATGGCCCAGGAATGAATTTTTGGTGATTCCAACAGCTTCGTATGGTGATTTTGGACTTAGGCATGCATTCGGATTGTGTTTCGAAGGTCTGTAGTTAATTTAGGCTTGAAATGTCAAAAATTGAATTTTTGATGTTTTCGGTTCAATAGTGAGATTTTTATCTGAGGGTCAGAATGGAATTTTAGAAGTTGGAATAGCTCTCTGGTGTTGAATGTGACGTGTGTGCAAAATTTCAGGCCATTCAGACAAGGTTTGATAGACTTTTTGATCAAAAGCGTAAACTTAGAGTGTTTGGAATTATCAGGCTTGAATCCTATGTTAAATTGGTCTTTTGATGTTGTTTTGAGCATTACGAAGTTTGGAAAAAGTTTGAATGATGTTATGGGATATGTTGGCATGTTTGGCTGATGCTTTGAGCGTTTCGGTGTGTTTCGGATGGGCTGTGGGCCAAATTCTTCAATTTTTGGATTGCTGATATCTGGTGTCTGGTGTTCTCTATTGCGATCACGTAGATCAAATCGCGATCACGTAGTGTCTTGTTAACCTTCCATATTTTTCCTTCATTGTATTTTGCGTCTCCGAGTATGCGATCGCATTAGCTCAGTCCACTATTATCCGCATAAGCATCCCTTGCTTCGCGATCGCGAAGTGTGGCCTTGGGCAGCAGATAGTTCCTTCTACGTGATTGAATAAGACCTTCCGCGATTGCGTAGCATGTTTTGGTCAGTAAAAATTTTTCCTTCTACGCGATCGCGTCTCTTCTCCCTCGATCGTGATGCACTAAAATCTGGGCAGACCGAATGTATTCCAAAATCGAGGGTTTCACCATTTTTATCACATTTTGACTTCTAGAGCTTGGTTCTTTGCAATGTTTTGGTGGGTTTTTCACAAAGTTCGATTGGGTAAGTGTTCTTCAACTAAAATTAAATATATTTCATGAATTTGTCTTTAATTCTATCACTTAAATTGTGTTTTAGTGAGGGAAAATGTTGGTTTTTGAAGAAAGTTTTCAAAATGAAAAATCGTGATTTGAGGGCCAGATAGCATCGGAATTTAATAAATTTTGTATGCTTGAACTCATATTGGAATGCGTATTCGAATTTTGTAAAATGTGTCGGGTTTCGAGGTGCGGGCCTGGGGGTCAACTTTTGGAACAATTTTTAGATTTTGTTAAAGATTGAAATGTTATGATCCGGAATAGTTTCTTATGAATTTTATTTGTTCTTTGAAGTTAATTTGGTTAGATTTGAGCTATACGGAGGTCTTTTCACCTAAGAAGTGCATTTCTGAGCATTTGGTTTGTCGTCTTTGAGGTAAGTGTCTTGCCTAACCTTGTGTGGAGGACTGCCCCTTAGGATTGAGTCTTCTATGTTGATTGCAGTTCGTGTATGTGAGGTGACGAGTGCGTTCTCGGACTTATTTGTGGAAAAAATGGCCTTTTAGGGTTCTTAGGTCTCTATATTCACCGTGTAGGAATGTGTTCTTGACATGACTGCGTGTCATATTTACTTGTTTCACCTCTACATGATTATTTGGAATTAATTGCTCCTCGTATTGTCATGATATATGTTCATAGTTGTTTGTCTTAATTGAAAATCATTTTTATTCTTTCCTGAACTTTTGTTTAGTCTAAAGTGAAGCTAAAGATCATCTTTTCCCTAATAGTATTGAGGAATATCCTTGAAATTGTCCAACCTAAAAGGAAGTTAGATAACCTATACCATTGTTGACTCGCCCTTATTTGGGACTACTTGACTCACGTTGATTTCCTTGTTATTACTTGTATATTGTGGGATTGTCTCTATACGTTAATTTTCCCGTGTTGAACTGTTCCCATTATGCAAACTTTCTTTTCTATGGTTATTCCTTGTAAGCTGGTTCTACCATTTTCTTGTGATTTATGTTCCTTGAGTTGACTACTCGTCTTACCTTGAATTATTCTCATTTTGGATGTTGTTATATGTATTGTGGGGATGTACGAGCTTTCTGTTGTGCTGTGACTGTTATTTTTGTTATTGTGTTGTGTATTTTCTTTGGGACTATGGGACGATATCCCAGGAGATCCCCCTACATGTTTACTTTGGGACTGCAGGACGATATCCTGGGAGATCCCCCTGCATATTTACTTTGGTACTACGGAATGGTATTTCGGGAGATCCCCCTGCACGTTTACTTTTGGGACTTTGGGACTGCGCTCGGGAGATCCCCTGCACATTATGAGACGGACTACGGGATGGCACCTGGGAGATCCATTAGATATTTATATTTGTAATACGGGACGGTATCCTGGTAGATCCTCTGCACATTTGTGTTTGGGGCTACGGGACGGTATCCTGGGAGATCCCTTGTTATTATCACTATGTACACATGGCTAAGCACACTTATCGGAAAGGAGCCTCTTTGAGATTTCTGAATATAGGCGCACACCCTTGTTTACTTCCCTTCCATATGAGAATGACTCGTTTGGGCACGTGAGTTGTCAGTATGATTATGAGGTGTGATGAGGGCGCAAAATGCCACGTGTTAGGGTTTAGGTATTGAGACCCATATTGTATGATTATGAGATGAGGTGTCACGGGGTGTGTATATTCGAAGGATATTTATTTGAAAAGGATTTTATTCTAAAGATATTCATTATTAGAGAACTAATTCAGACAAGTGTTTACATGAAGAGTGTATAATTTGAAATGTTCTTATCAACTAAAAGGTTTTGCTAATTGATTGAAGTTGTTGGCTATGACCTAATGTGAAAGTTGTCATAGTTTCTGAGTTATTACCCGCCGTTACTATATTCGTGAATTTAGAATTTGGGTTGTATTTCTATTCACTTTTATGAGCTTTATTATGGTTTTTCCACTGTTACTTGTTGTTTTATTTCTTTATTGTAATTAATGTATTGTTAGCAATATCGCTTAGTATTTATATAGATATCACATTCGGACGTCTATACTTGTTCTGCTTATTAGACCAGTCGGTGTCTTCACTGTTCCTCGTCACTGCTCCACCGGAGTTAGTCTTGATACTTACTGGGCACTGCTGTGGTGTGCTCATACTACACTTCTGCACTTTTTTTTGCAGATCCAGGTATTGTTTGCTAGTAGCTTTGTGGATTCTTGCCGAGGAGACTCAAGGTAGCCCTGCTGCTGCGTTCGTAGGCTTCGGAGTCACCTTCCTATTTTATATTCACATTGTTGTATTTACTTTCATACGATTGTGTTTAGAAGTTGTAGAGAAACTTCGTAGAGCTTATGACTTGTACTGCCATGATTTGGGAAGTTGTTCATTATTTAAAGGATTTATCTCAGGGGTTTTCTAGTTGTTATTAGTTGTTGTTGTAATTCTGCATTTTAGTAGGCTTACCTAGTCCTTAAGACTAGGTTCCATCACGAAACCCAATGGAAGGAAAAATTGGGTCGTGACAGGTTGGTATCAGAGCTCTAGGTTCATAGGAGCTACGAGTCATAAGCGAATTTAGTAGAGTCTTGAGGATCGGTACGAATACGTCTGTACTTATCTTTGAGAGGCTACAAAACTATTAGGACAATCTCATTTCTTTCATTCCTATCGTGCGAGCTTATTGATCCTGGAGTTGGAACTTTTATCCTTCCATCCTCTCACCAGCAGTGAGGACTCGATCTGCAGTTATCGATGGCGCTGCTCCCAGAGCAGGTGTCGCTAGAGGCAGAGGCAGAGATCGATGAGGAGTATGTGCCACATCTATACCACACCCAGAGCAGCGAGTTTCCATTAGTTAGGTCCCAGGTGTCGTGGTTGCAGATTTTGAGGTTCCAATGTAGCCCATGGTTAGGGCAGCAACATCCGAGGGGAACAACTTAGATTTGCAAGGTTCAAGAAAAAAATGTGACCCTCCTACATTTAGCGGTTTGGCTTGAGAGAGCACAATGGGTTTCATAGAGGAGGGTTATTGTATTATCAGCACTATATGTATTGTAGAGATGAGTGTGGTCGCTTTTACTACGTTCCAGCCTGACAGAGCGGCTTATCAGTGGTGGTGGACATATGAGTTGTGTAATTGGCCGATGCAGTTTCACTTACATGAGTTCAGTTTTAGAGATGTTTTGAGAGAGTTTGTACCTTAGTCACTTCGGTTCAGCATGGCTCAAGAGTTGGAGTCAGATGTTTCATTTCAGTAGGTGGGAGGGATCGTTCATCAGTTAGAGGGCATATGGGACAGGGAGGCGAGGAGGCCTTCTGGACCAGAGAGATCTATTGGCCCTTATTCTAAAGGCAGGGTATGACATGGTGAAGGTTCGTGGGTCAGCTTGTTCAGCTTGCGCTTCAGGCTTCGCAGTGATTTAGGTGTTCATGGGTCTTAGGGTACCCATACCACACAATTCCCATAGCCACATCAGTAGAGAGATTTCTTTGAGTGTGGAGATACTAGCCACATGGTGGGAGATTTCTCTAGATTTCGGACAGATGTGTCATAGCAGGGTATTCAAGTGAGTAGAGGGTGCTTAAGAGGGGAAGGCATGGCCTGTTGATGTTTTTCATATGGTAGGCTTAAGGCCATTACGACAGATGATGTCATTCGAATATGGTTTTAATTTGATATAGAGGAGCACCATCCGTAGTAAATTATAGCTCTACTTATCGGGGTGAGTTTCCCTACTTGTTGCTTCGCTTTTGGGTGAGTTTCATGATTTACACTCTTTTTATGTATAACCCTGTTGCAAGGATCTATGAGTGATAGTCGTGTCTATCATATGTTTTTGTTTATTATCGAGATTTATGAGACTAGTAGTAAATTTTTGTTGTCCTTCTCGATAGTCTTGATATGATTTATGAGTATTCTTGGCTATGAGCCATAAATTTTATGCTCCACCGGTTAGGATCCAGTACTTGTTGTAAATTGTGACGGAATTTATCTAATGAGAGTGTCCAAGTAATTTGATGTGTACCCTACATGAGATTTAGAGTTGAGGGCAGGACCCTCATTGTTTTGTGTGATTTGATGTGTTGAGACCGGGCTGTGTACCGCGTTGTTAGTTATATCAGTATGAGATCCTTGTGATTCTTTTATATGCTTTAATTCATTCTTGTTAGATTGTTTGTAAATTATTTTTAGTAGAAAAATTTGTGCTTGATGGACTTGTTTGATAGTTCCTTTATGTGTTTCCTTTCCATATTCAGTCATTTTCGTTCTGTGCTTCTTGAGTTCTAGCTTGTGGGGTGTGTGCCCATTGGTATTAATTTTGAATTGGCGATTCGGGTGTTAGTTGTATGGTTTTCGTGGTTATTTTATCATCCTCGGTGTCGTGGAGGCTCAAAACGGGTCCCTAATGAATTTGAGGCTTATGGCCGGTGCAGGATTTGATTTTGGGCAAGTATTGTGATCAGGAATGTTATAATGGGCCTATGCGTGGTGTGTATGTTGTGTGGTTGTACTCTTTGGGTGTAGGCATAAGTGGTTGCAGCTAGTTGAAACAGAAATCGGGTATGGATTTAGGATCGGGTCTTTGGAAATGGATGGAAGGTGAGAATTCTGGCTCTAAGGCTTATTGGTACTGATAGAAAGGCTAAATTTTAGTTGAGATGGTGTCGTCAGATCTATGTGGATTAGGGTGACTTGGGATCACCTGTGGGTGTATGCTGGAAGTGTGCATTAAATGAATTGAGAACTTCGAGGTGAATCTTGGCACGTTTGAGGACGAATGTTGGTTTTAAGAGGGGGAGAATGTAACGACCCGGCCGGTCATTTAGAGAATTTAAGCTCCATTCAGTGGCGTAAGGTCTAGAACAGCTTCATAATATGAGTATCGACTTGTTTGCATGGTTGAACTCAGTTAACGGATGATTTAGAGTCAAATTGAAAGAAGGAATCTAGTTTTAGGAGTTTAAGCTTTGAGAATTTTACCGGAATTGGACTTTTGAGTAAATGGCCCTGGAATGAATTTTTGGTGATTCCAACAGCTTCGTATGGTGATTTTGGACTTAGGCGTGCGTTCGGATTGTGTTTTGGAGGTCCGTGGTTAATTTAGGCCTGAAATGTCGAAAGTTGAATATTTGAAGTTTCCAGTTCGATAGTGAGATTTTAATCCAAGGGTCGGAATGGAATTTCAGAAGTTGGAGTAGCTCCCTGGTGTTGAATGTGATGTGTGTGCAAAATTTCAGGCCATTCGGACAAGGTTTGATAGACTTTTTGATCGAAAGCGTAAATTTAGAGTTTTTGGAATGCTTAGGCTTGAATCATATGTTAAATTGGTGTTTTGATGTTGTTTTGAGCATTACAAATGTTGGAACAAGTTTGAATGATGTTATGGGATATTTTGGCATGATTGGATGAGGCCTCGAGGGCCTCGGGTGTGTTTCGGATGGCTATGGGCCAAATTCTTCCATTTTTGGATTGCTGATATCTGGTGTCCGGTGTTCTCTACAGTGATCACGTAGATCAAATTATGATCGCGTAGTGTCCTATTAACCTTCCATATTTTTCCTTCATCGCATTCGTTCCTCCGAGTATGCGATCACGTAAGCTCAGTCCACTATTATCTGCATTCGCATCCCTTGCTTCGCGATCGCGAAGTGTGGCCTTGGGCAGCGGATAGTTCCTTCTACGCGATTGCATAAGACCTTCAGCGATCGCGTAGCACGTTTTGGCCAGTAGACATTTTTCCTTCCACACAATCGCATCTCTTCTCCCGCGATCGCGATGTCTAAAATCTAGGCAGACAGAATATATTCCAAAATCAAGGGTTTTACCATTTTTATCACATTTTGACTTCTAGAGCTCGGTTCTTGGCGATTTTTGGTGGGTTTTTCACGAAATTTGATTGGGTAAGTGTTCTTCAACTATAATTAAATATATTCAATGAATTTGTCTTTATTTCTATCACATAAATTGTGTTTTGGTGAGGGAAAATGTTGGTTTTTGAAGAATGTTTTCAAAATGAAAAATCGTGATTTGAGGGGACAAATGGCATCGGAATTTAATATATTTTGTATGGTTGAACTCATATTGGAATGGGTATTCAGATGTTGTAAAACTTGTCGGGTTCCAAGGTGCGGGCCTGGGTCGACTTTTGGACCAATTTTTTTATTTTGTTAAAGATTGAAAATTTATGATCTGGAATAGTTTCTTATGTGTTTTATTTGTGTTTTGAATTTAATTTGTTTAGATTTGAGCCGTACGGAGGTATTTTCACCCGAGAAGTGCATTTTTGAGCATTTGGGTGAAGTAAGTATCTTGCCTAACCTTGTATGGGGGACTTCCCCGTAGGATTGAGTATTCTATGTTGATTGCAGTTCATGTATGCGAAGTGATGAGTGCGTGCTCGGACTTATTTGTGGGAAAATTGGCCTTTTAGAATTCTTAGGTCTCTATATTCATTGTATAGGAATGTGTTCTTGACATGACTGAGTTTCCTATTTACTTCTTTCACCTCTACATGATTAATTGGATTTAATTGCTCCTCTCATTGTCATGCTATCTGTTTTTAGTTGTTTGTCTTAATTGAGAATCATTTTTATTCTTTCATTAACTTTTGTTTAGTCTTAAGTGAAGCTAAAGATCATCTTTTCCCTAATAGTATTGAGGAATATCCTTGAAATTGTCCAACCTTAAAAGAAGTTAGATAACATATACCTTTGTTGACTCGCCCTTATTTGGGACTACTTGACTCGCGTTGATTTCCTTGTTATTACTTGTATATTGTGGGATTGTCGCTATACGTTAATTTTCCTATGTTGAACTGTTCCCTTTATGCCAACATTCTTTTCTATGGTTATTCCTTGTGAGCTGGTTCTACAGTTTTCTTGTGATTTACGGTCCTTGAGTTGACTACTTGTCTTACCTTAAATTATTCTCATTTTGGTTGTTGTTATATGTATCGTGGTGATGGACGAGCTTTTTGTTGTGCTGTGACTGTTATTTCTATTATTGTGTTGTGTAGTTACTTTGGGACTACGGGACGATATCCCGAGAGATCCCCCTGCATGTTTAGTTTGGGACTACGGGACGATATCCCGAGAGATCCCCCTGAATATTTACTTTGGGACTACGGAACGGTATTTCGGGAGATCCCCTGCACGTTTACTTTTGTGACTACGGGACTACAACCGGGAGATCCCCTACGCATTGTGAGATGGACTACCGGATGGCTCCCAGGAGATCTATTGGATATTTATATTTGGACTATGGGACGGTATCCCGGGAGATCCTCTATACATTTATGTTTGGGACTACGGGACGATATCCTGGGATATCCCCTATTATTATCACTGTGTTCTGAGCTGTTGTTTTCATTGATTCTATCCCAGTGAAAATAGTATATACGCTGTCCGTTCTTGTTCTTACGCGTACTAGCTGGTATGAACTATGTTAGGACACTAGCACAAGCAGACACGTGGCTAAGCACCCTTATCGGATAGGAGCCTCCTTGAGATTTCTGAATATAGGCGCACACCCTTGTTTACTTCCCTTCCATGTGAGAATGACTTTTTTGGGCATGTGAGTTGTCAGTACGATTATAAGGTGTATGAGGGCACAGAATGCCAAGTGTTAGGGTTCAGGTATTGAGACCCGTATTGTATGATTATGAGATGAGGTGTCACAGGGTCTGTAGATTCAGAGGATATTTATTTGAAAAAGGTTTTATTCTAAATATATTCATTATTAGAGAACTATTTCAGAAAAAAAATTACGTGAAGAGTGTATAATTTGAAATGTTCTTATCAACTATAAGGTTTGACTAATTGATTGAAGTTGTTGGCTATGACCTAATGTGAAAGTTGTCGTAGTTGCTGAGTTATTATCTATTGTTACTGTATTTGTGTATTTAGAAATTGAGTTGTATTGTATTTTTGTTCACTTTTATGACCTTTATTTTGGTTTTTCCACTGTTACATGTTGTTTCCTTTCATTATTGTAGTTATTGTATATTTAGCAATATCGCTTAGTATTTATATAGATATCACGTTCGTACGTCTCTATACTTATACTTGTTCTGCTTATTAGACCAGTAGGTGTCTTGACTGTTCCTCGTCACTACTCTACCGAGGTTAGTCTTGATACTTACTGGGCATCGCTGTGGTGTGCTCATACTACACTTCTGCACATTTTTTTGTGCAGATCCGGGTATTGTTTGCTCGTTGCTTTGCGAATTCTTGCTGAGGAGACTCAAGGTAGCCCTGCTGCTGCGTTCGTAGGCTTCAGAGTCACCTTCCTATTTTATTTTCACACTGTTGTATTTACTTCCATATGGTTGTGTTTATAAGTTGTAGAAAAACTCCATAGAGCTTATGACTTGTACTACCAGGTTTTGAGAAGTTGTTCATTGTAAGGATTTATCTTAGGAGAATTCTAGTTGTTATTAGTTGTTGTAGTTATTCTGCTTTTTATTAGGCTTCCCTAGTCCTTAAGACTAGGTGCCATCACGAAACCCAATGGAGGGAAAAATTAGGTCGTGACACTGGCATGAAACGACACACCATTGACGAATGTCGTTCTCTGAAAGATAAGATCCAGATTTTAATTGATAACAAGATTATTGTGGCAAAGGAGCCTGTTCCAAATGTCCGCAATAACCCTTTGCCGGACCACAAGGGTGGAGGCGTTCACATGATCAAAATAGAGGATGATTGGGATCCCGAGGGATCGATCGGTTTGATCACAGAAGGTGACGAACCAAAGAAACTAATAGTCACTCTTAATCTGATCGTGGTCCAGATTTATCCCTCTGGGGACACCGAGGTAAATATATCTGTGCCACTTGAGTTTGAAGCAACGTCCTCTACAAAGACATCAGTGCCAATTGACGTCAAATTTGTGTCTCCAGCAAATACACCTACACCATTCAAAGTTGCAGTTCTAACACCCAAGGTACATGCTCCGTTCGGAGTAAATATAGCCACTATAATCCCAGTGGTGATGTCGACCATGACGCCATTCCATACAAAGACTATACCATGGGACTACACAGCCGAGGAAAGAAGGAAAGGCAAGGTTAGGTTCAGAGAGGCTATTGCGGCACAGGGTATGATAAGAACTGGTAGAGTTTATACCCCGGAATATTTGGCTGAGTCGAGTAAGCAGGCCTCAAACCGTCTCCCGTCATTGAGACTGGGCCAGATGATCTCTGGAGAAAGATACAGGCCAAGGAATACTTGGTCATCGACCAGCTGAACAAAACACTGGCACAAATTTCCATCCTTGTTTTGCTACAAAAATCTAAGGCACACAAGAATGCCCTATTGAGGGTGCTGAATGAAGCATATGTGCCAAGCAACATCACCGACAGAGAAATGGCTAACATGGTAGGATAGGTATTAGAAAGTCACAAGATCACTTTTCATGAAGATGAGTTGCCACCAGAAGGGTTGGGCCACAACAAGCCATTGCACATTACCGTGCAATGAAGACTATTTTATCATCAGAATCCTGATTGATAGAGGGTCCCACCTCAACATTTGTCCGTTGGAAACACTCAGGATGTTGGGTAAGGGACTACACGAGATAAAGGACGGAGCCATCAATGTGAAAGTTTTCGATGGCTCCCAAAGGTCCACCAGTGGGGAAATCAGTCTGTGTTTGCAAATGTGACCTAGTTGGTTCGATGTTGATTTTCAAGTGATAGACGTGCCGGCATCTTACAATCTGCTATTGGGACGAACATGGATTCATACTGTTAGGGCCATAGCATTAACACTACATCGGGCGGTGAAGTTTGAGTGGAATCACCAGGAGGTGATCATCACGGTGACGGTAGCAATCCTATATACAATCGTCAGACCATTCCGGCAATCGAAGATAGAAGAAAGTTAGGTGGGGAGACCTATTACCACATCGAGCGAGTTAATGTTGTTGATAAATAAAAATGGTGGGACAACAAAATCGAGAGTATATTTAACTAGAGTGGGTACGAACCTGGCAAGGGGCTTGGCAAGAGCCTCTAAGGAATCACTAAGCCTATAAAACTCAAGAAACATGGCACCACTTTCGGTTTAGGATATGAGTATACCTGGGAAGAATATTGGTCGCCACCATGGTGTGATCCCTACTACCCACTAGAACAACCAATACCGCCTTTGGAGCAGACCTTCCAGCAGGCCAACATTGTTTATGGGATAGACGAGGAGGAGGCACTGGCTGCAGTGAAGAACTTATTCTTAGAAGACGATGACATGGATTGCTTTGTTGTGTTCGAGGAGGAGGGGGAGGAATGTCCTTCCATACAATCCATAAGTAGAGTAGCATACCTCAACAACTGGACCATTAGAACCACTAGAGCCCGGCAAGCCTCGGGGTAGCAAGGCTGAACAAGCATCACGCACTATCTTTTATTTTTACTTGTTAATTTTTTCTTTCATATTTTTTTTATTTTCCGCAATAATATCTTCAATGTTCAAAACGTTTATGGAATTTATCAAAGCATTTCAATTTTCCTTATAAATCAACAGTCTTATTATTTTCTCTTATTACTTTACTTATACAGCATTACTATTACTTATCTTGATGAGCCAATAGATTCAGAGGAAGATGACATACCGGAGGAGATTGTTAAGGAAGTTGATAATTTTGAAAACAGACCAAATTCCAACCTGGACGAGACTGAGGTTTTTAACCTAGGAGATGCAAAACACATCAAGGAAATACGAATCACTGTCCACTTATCGCCATCAAAAAAGAATGAATAACAGAATTTCTAAAGGAATATGAGGACATATTCGCCTGGTCGTATGATGACATGACTGGTCTAAGCACATCTATTGTCGCTCACAAACTACAAACGGATCCAACATGCCCTCCAGTAAAGCAAAAGCTCAGAAAGTTCAAGCCTGATATGAGTTTGAAAGAAAATCAAGGAAGAAGTCACCAAGCAGGTCAAAGCCAAGGTTCTCAGGGTAGTAGAATATCTGGCATGGTTAGCCAACATTGTGCCAGTACCAAAGAAGGACGGGAAGGTCAGAGTCTGTGTCGACTACCGGGATCTCAACCTGGCCAGTCCGAAAGATGACTTTCCTTTACCAAACATACACATCCTGATCGACAATTGCGCCAAGCATGAGTTACAATCATTTGTGGATTGTTTCATTGGTTATCATCAGATCTGGATGGATGAAGAAGATGCTGAGGAAACAGCTTTCATTATGTTATGGGGAATGTACTGCTACAAGATGATGTCGTTTGGCCTTAAGAATGCAGGGGCAACCTACATGAGGGCAATGACTATCATTTTTCATGATATAATGCACAAGTAGATTAAGGTGTACGTGGATGACGTTATCATCAAGTCCAAGTAGGCCACTAATCACGTGGAAGACTTGAGGAAGTTTTTTAATAATTGAGAAGGTACAGCGTGAAACTGAATCCCGCGAAGTGTGCATTTGGGGTTCCTGCTGGAAAATTACTTGGTTTTATTGTAAGCCGTCGAGGAATAGAATTGGATCCATCAAAGGTCAAGGCCATTCAGGAACTTCCCCTGACAAAAATCAAGAAGGAAGTGATAAGTTTCTTGGGAAGACTTAATTATATCAGCCGGTCCATAGCACAATCTATAGTTATCTGTGAGCCAATCTTTAAGATGTTAAAGAAGGATGCCGCCACCAAAGGAAACTGATGAATGCTAGAAAGATTTCGACAAAATCAAGGAATACCTATCAACACCACCAGTCTTGGTCCCGCCCGAGCCAGGTAGACCCCTATTACTCTACATCGCAGTACTAGATGGTGCCTTCGATTGCGTCTTAGGGCAACATGATAAAATAGGGAGAAAGGAAAAGGCCATTTACTATCTCGGCAAGAAATTCACTTCGTACGAGGCCCGGTATTCTCTGTTGGAGCGCACCTATTGTGCTTTGATCCTGGTAGCCCAAAAGCTGAGACATTACTTTTGTACCTACACTATATATCTCATATCAAGGATGGATCCTTTGAAGTATATCTTTCAAAATCCCATGCCCACTGGCAAGCTGGCCAAGTGGCAAATCCTATTGAGTGAATTCGACATTATCTATGTAACTTACAAGGCAATCAAGGGACAGGCACTAGTAGATCACCTTGCAGAAAATCCCGTAGAGGGAGGATACGAACCCCTGAAAACACATTTTCCTGACAAAGAGGTATCATTTATTGGAGAAGACAGTGCAAAACCATATGACAGTTTGAGAATATTTTTTGATGGAGCAGCAAATTTCAAAGAAGCTGGGCATAGGAGCAGTTCTAATATCATAAACCGGTCAGCATTATTCGGTGTCCACCAAGCTCAGGTTCCTATGCACCAACAACATGGCCGAATATGAAGACTACATCCTAGGGCTCAAGATGGCTATTGACAAGAACGTATAAAAGTTTCTAGTAATCGGAGATTCAGACTTACTCATACATCAGGTCCGAGAAGAATGGGCAACCAAGAACTCTAAGATACTCCTGTATCTGCATCATGTATAGGAGTTGAGAAAGAGGTTCAAAAACACGGAATTTTGAAATGTTCCCAAAATCGAGAATGAATTCGCCGATGTATTGGCTACCTGTCATCCATGATACAGCATCCCGATAAGAACTTCATTGACCCCGTACCGGTGAAAATTCATAATCAACCAGCTTACTTTGCCCGTGTTGAGGAGGAAGTAGACGAAAAACCTTGGTTCCACGATATCAAGGAATATTTGGTGAAAGGAAATTACCCGGAACTTTCCAACCCTACTCAGAAGTGCACACTTCAGAGGTTGTCCAATAATTTCTTTCACAGTGCAGGAATCCTGTATAGGAGAACTCTTGATTTGGGGCTACTAAGGTGTGTCGAAGCAAAGGAAGTATCCAAGCTACTGGAAGAAATACATGCTGGGACCTGTGGTCCACATATGAATGGTTTTGTCTTAGTAAAGAAGATACTCTGTGCTGGTTACTTTTGGATTACTATGGAGACGGACTGCATCCAGTATGTCCGAAAATGCCATCACTGTCAAATACATGCAGACATAATAAAGGTGCCTCCAAATGAGCTCAATGCAACAAGCTCACCATGGACGTTCGCCGCCTGGGGAATGGACGTCATTGGACCAATCAATCATGCCGCTTCCAATAGACACATATTCATCCTAGTGGCAATTGACTACTTTATCAAGTGGGTCAAAGCAGCATCTTACAAAGCACTAATTAAGAAAGTCATGATAGACTTTATTAGGGACCGCATTGTTTACCGATTCGGAATTCCAGAGTCAATCATTACTAATAATGGTGCCAATTTCAACAGTGACTTGATGAGAGCCATGTGTGAAACCTTCAAGATCAGACAAAAGAATTCTACAGCCTACAGGCCTCAGATGAATGGAGCTGTAAAAGCCGCCAACAAGAACATCAAGAATATATTGAGAAAGATGATAGAGAATCATAAGCAATGGCACGAAAAACTATCATTTGCATTGTCGGGATATCGCACCATAGTCCGCAGATCAACTGGGGCAACCCCCTATATGCTGGTTAATGGTACAGAAGTCGTCATTCCCGTCGAAGTGGAAATTCCTTCCTTAAGAATCATACAGGAAGCTGAGCTCGACGATGCAGAATGGGTGAAGAGTCGTTACGAGCAACTGACTCTTATAGATGGAAAGAGAATGAATGTAGTTTTCCATGGTCAGCTTTATCAAAACAGAATGTCCAGAGCCTTCAACAAAAGAGTCAGGCCAAGACAGCTCACACCGGGGCAACTGGTATTAAAGAAAATTTTTCCGCATCAGGATAAAGCCAAAGGGAATTTATCTCCCATCTAGCAGGGTTCGTACATGGTTCACCGGTTTTGACAGGAGGAGCCCTCATACTTGCAGAAATGGACAGAGAAGTTTGGCCAAAGCCGATTAATTCAGATGCAGTCAAGCATTACTATGTGTAATCTTTATGCTTTCGTCTATGATGTAATTCAAGTACGTCTGACCTGATTCCCGTTTAAGAGGGAATACATAGGCATCCCTATGGGTTCGGTCACAATTCAATAAAATTTTCATTTCCCTTCACAATTAGAAACCGGGGCAGAATTTTTAGGAGGACCCACAAAATTCTGAAGTGATTTCAGCCGATCATCGCAAGCACCTGTTAGAAGCATCAACCCATTAAACTGGCGCAGAAATTTGAGGGTTTACCCTCAAAATTCTATAGAGAAAGACGGTCGCAATGTCTTGAGCCACGTCACAATCATTGGTTTATCTAAAAGTTGTTTCTTAATTGTATACTTATGTAATATTTTTACAAATTCATGCGTGTTTATTATCGAAATTGCCTTGTTTAGCAACGCTACCCCAAATGACACATACTGTATCACCAGATCAAAGCCGAACAGGCCAAGCAAAGCCAGCAGGGATGCGAACTAACCTCCCCCCTCTACGAAACTTATGATTTTTCTTTTGATGCAGGAACTGGGATTACGAAAGTATCAGGCATGCTATACACTCACAAGACAAACATTGTTCCGAAATACAATTCTCAGAACTATCGCACTTACCAACATTTGCTATCCACACATGCTGGGGATATTCCGTGTGTTACAATGACCACAGCAGTGACGACATCGCAATCTGCTATTAGCTAAGAAAGCTCTACCACTATTTGCCCTATTATTTCTTGCATAAGGCTACCATTCTGCCTTCCGAGACTAAATTATGTCTCCATCTGCATTTTTGCATTGCATAAGGCTACCATTCTGGCTTTTGAGACTAAACGTTGTCTCCATCTGCATTTCTACATTGCATAAGGCTACCATTCTGCCTTCCGAGACTAAACGCTGTTGTGAGCACGTGATTTTTGCTCTCACGACAACTACTCCCAAAAAAAAAGTATAAAATAAAATAGTTTTGTTATCGCATTTGAATTCTGTGGATTGTGTGTTATCTTTCTTTAGCATCTTGTATGTGTGTTTATTTTTTTGAACTAATTAAAAATACAAAAATACGTATTGCATGCATTTTTAATGGTTAGAAGAGAAATTACAAAAAAAATATGCATTATTGTCCCCCTCTACGAAACTTACGATTTTTCTTTTGATGCAGGAACTGGGATTACGAAAGTATCAGGCATGCTATACACTCACAAGACAAACATTGTTCCGAAATACAATTCTCAGAACTATCGCACTTACCAACATTTGCTATCCACACATGCTGGGGATATTCCGTGTGTTACAATGACCACAGCAGTGACGACATCGCAATCTGCTATTAGCTAAGAAAGCTCTACCACTATTTGCCCTATTATTTCTTGCATAAGGCTACCATTCTGCCTTCCGAGACTAAATTATGTCTCCATCTGCATTTTTGCATTGCATAAGGCTACCATTCTGGCTTTTGAGACTAAACGTTGTCTCCATCTGCATTTCTACATTGCATAAGGCTACCATTCTGCCTTCCGAGACTAAACGCTGTTGTGAGCACGCGATTTTTGCTCTCACGACAACTACTCCCAAAAAAAAAGTATAAAATAAAATAGTTTTGTTATCGCATTTGAATTCTGTGGATTGTGTGTTATCTTTCTTTAGCATCTTGTATGTGTGTTTATTTTTTTGAACTAATTAAAAATACAAAAATACGTATTGCATGCATTTTTAATGGTTAGAAGAGAAATTACAAAAAAAATATGCATTATTGTCCGTTGTCATTTGAGTAATTTAAAATGTGTAACTTGCATTAATTATTTATGTGCTAATTAATAGGTGTATTTTCATCTCTTTTAGTTTGATAAATTGTGTTTAAATTAGTATTGGCTAAGTAAGAAAAGGGGGAAAGTGGCTAAAAATGCAAATAACCCAGGCCCAAAAACAACGGCTGGCCCAGGCCATAAGAGGTTGGTCTCAGAGACGTCGAAACGACGTCGTTTCCAGGCCCTCAATCAGGGCCGTTGATCGAACAAATCCGACGGTCCAGTTCAAATCATTCATTAAATCAAACGACGCTGTTCAAAGGCACTCAATCTGAGCTGTTCATCTCCTTTAATCCAACGGTCTCAGGCTCCCCTTCGCGACCCGTTCCGTATCAACCCGTTTATCTCTGAGACCGACCCAGTCTCATTTTAAACGAGACGACGTCATTTGTCCTAAGGCAAGAGATCCTGGCCATCAATCTTACTTGATCCAACGGCCAGGATCCCATCTCCCACGCTCTATATAAAGCTACCCTCACACCCCACGCCCCACGAACCAGACCCCCCCTCTCATTCTATCTCTCATCCCTTCGTCTCTCTCAGAGACGAACCTGCACAAACCCTAGCCGCCACCCTTCCCCCTCGCCGTAAGCTTGGCGGCAACGATGCCAACGACCATCCCCTTAACACCCTAAGACCTCTCAACCATCCTAAATCCAAATCCATGAACCGCTACCCTCGAATCAAAATGGATCTTCTCGAATATCAATTTAAAGATTCGAGCAGGAAACTAAACTACCCCAAACAAGCCCAAATTCTTACCAGGTGTTCCCCTGACCTTCCTCATAGCCAAACCAAGCTTGGTTTGGTTCGAATCTGACCA
>MU743145.1:7449-20062 GCA_026770625.1 Nicotiana glauca
ATATATATATATATATATATATATATATATATATATATATATATTACTATATATTAGAAGAGATGAGGTTTCAACCTGGCTGCTTCATGTCTTTTTAAAAAAGACTGAGGGCAGTTTGGACTTATAATTTGCTTATACTAATTTCATACACATGGCTTATTCACACAAACTCTACGTGTAAATTGAGGAGCACTGTAGTTGTCTTCTAAAAGATACATACCTTTTTTCCTCAATCTTTTACTCTGTTCTTCTCTGGTCTCATGCTCTGTTCAAGCTCTAGGTATGCATATATTCTTCTCTTTTTCCTCGATCTTCTTTTATTTCTGGGTGGGCTTCTTTTGGGTTCTCTCCATCCTTAGTAGTTTTGCATCTTCATCCTCAAATTCGGTTATTTATTTCTTTGACTCTCTTTTTGCCCTTTTCCCATGAGCTTTAGCCACATGCAAAAAAAAAAAAATTCATTATTGATTTCTCTCCTCCGAAACCTGAATGCTTCTCGATCTATCTTGATAATGACCCTGATCTAGGTGTTAGGCCTAATTAGATAGAAGAAAATTTTGGGATTCTTTCATATTTTCTAATTTTGCTGGCTTTCTTTGTTTTCTTGATATTTTCTGATTTTGGAATTTTACAATTATTGTGTTCTAAACTGGAGAGTGTTATTCGAGTAACTAACTATGTAGAAGCATATATCATGGTAGTAATTTGATTTGATTTGGGATTCTTGGTGACAATTTAATTTATTTTTTTTTAATTAGGAGGAATTTCTCCTCAAAATGCTAAAGAAAAAACTATATCTTTTCCAGTGTAGTAGAGATAATCATGACTAAGCTAGCAGTTATTTAAAAGTTGCACTTATGACTGCTACAATTGTTTAAATTGGTTTAATTTTTTTTTATCTTTCTCTACCTTTTGGTTAGAGTTGTCTAATACTTTGTTGTTTTATTGTGTTTTATTTTTACTTTTTGTTGCAGTTGTTGCGTTCCATTGTGATAGTTGTCTATATGTGTGTTTGTGAAGCATTTCATAATATGGTAAGTAATGCTCTTCTACTCCTTATTTTCTTAATACTATCTATTGTTATTTTTTTTTTATGTATATTGAATTTTTACCTGGGTTCTTTAATTTTTTGATATATATAAGCTTATTAGTGAACGTAAAATATCATACTAATCAATATTAAGCATATACTCAATAATGTTAAAATATGTAATTCAAATTGCATATTCAGGAAATAGAAAAGTACTGCTGAATTATCTAATAGTGATCATAAAAATGATCAAATCTTCAAAAAAGTACATGCCAACGAAAAGGTTGAGCGAGCTAATAAAAAAGAGGCACTCTTAGGACGAGTAAACCAAGCTTAATCAAGCAGACGGCATATTGCTGCTAGCTCAATTATACATATGATTTTTTCAGTTCTTTTCATATCCATCGGTGTATCCTTTACATGTACGTGATTATTTTTTACATACCTTTATGCATATTTTTTTCATAGATTTTCACACTGCTACAACACTGGGATGCAGTAGAGAACTTCAATGCAGCCAAGCTGCTTGATGTATGGCTGAATTTCTAAAGTTAAATTCCTTTTCATGTATAAACCTAGATTCTAAATCTGTGAAACATGGAGATTTTCTTTTGTTTGTAACGTTGGTATGTGGTTGCTCTATATGAAACTTTACTTTATTTTTGCATTATTCTTCATAAATTTACTGGCTAATTCTTTATCTCTGTTATACATTTTTAGTTACCTTTTACTTTCTTCAATTGTGTGATGCTGAGAATTTTGCTTTAATTTGGAATTTATAAGGTCAAACCTACACTCTTTATCTTACTTTTGTCAGGCTAATTTTCATGGGAATGCTTCGTCCATTGATCCGACAAAGATAGTGATAATCCTTTAATTTTCTCTCTCTGTCGGTACCTGTTCGAGTCTACATGGTTATCTTGAAATGTTATCATAGCCTTATGTATGACTATTATGTTTGGAAGTTCAGTTGATTCAAGGAAATAGATGACTTCTGTGGAAAGATTAGTCTTTTATTATGGTAAAAAGTTGTTGCATTCGATCATCCATTTTATCAAATGCAATAGGTTTGTCTTATATTTTCTTATATTTTCTTATTAATCACAAAATAATTTGTTCTTCGATGCATAATATATAGCTAGGTGACTCCCACAAAGAACTCTATGATTTTATCTTTCCAATACCATTCAATTACCTAGCATATTAACTTTATTTCACTAAAAATATACTTTTATTACTAAGAAAAGTTTTGACTGAAAGGAAAATTTGAAAAAAGTATATTTCCTTCATTATTAATTTATTTGGAACACAAAACAAGGCTCACTAAACTATTAACGAAATTTTGTGTTCCTACAATATGTTAATTTAAGATTTTTTTTCACTAAAGATGTGAGTAATGTTATCTTAGACTCAGTTGAAGAGGATATGACTTATTCTGTAAGTCATATCTTTTACTAAAATTATGAGATTTTTCTAATGTTGGCCTTTCAAATTAGATTCGCGGAATTTATATCTTGGTCTTAGTTGAAGAACAAATGACTCATCCTACTAGAAAGACCTCTATTTCTTCCTAAGTTTCTAGATTTCTCCAACTACTCAGATTATAATCTATCCTCGGTTCAAGAGGACATAATTGGAGGAAATGCTATATTTTTTAAAGAAATGCTAGTCTTTTGGGATCAAAATTTGATTCTACACGAATACATCTTGATCTAGATCTCATTGGTGATAGTATTTGGGACTGCATTAATCCCTCATATTTTTTTACCAGAGTTGTAATTATAATTTTATAATTAACATGAGTAATGTATATTATTGCACAAATATGTTATTCGCTATTTTTTACCTCAATAGAATTATGATTCTCGCTTCACCCTGATAGGCCGATACACAAAATGTTAATATAAAGTTGTAACTTGAAGGTATTGAACAAGAAGTGTTATTTCACAATTTATTGGAGCCGCTTATTGTTATTGTATGGAATCACTTAGTTGCAGTGCTAAAATTATGCCTCTAACAGAGGGAGATTGATGTCATTATAGTGAAGAATAACAAGGTCAAAGAGGAGGACTCAGCCAATGAAATGAGGAACTTTTTGCTCATTTCTGTAGTACATCAGCAAATTTTGAAGGTGGCCATATGCGTCCAGGAAAAAGTGGTAGTGAGTCCGTGAGGTAAATTTGGACAATGATGCAGGGTATCAATTACAGAATCTCAGTGTGGTGGTAAAGCTTAGGAGAGCCAAATGCCCGAGTTTACAAGCTTCTATCCATGCAGTTATTACTATACTATGCTTAACCCAGCAAAAATGATATCCTCATCATCACCAATAATGCCTTTGGAATCCAAGGTACACTCGATTCTCCCACACCCTGCTCTATATATTCTATAAGAGTTTTAACCTATATACATTGATAGTGTAAATAATATTTAGCGAATATTGTAAACGTAAGAAGCATGTCTAATATTTAATTGTTGCCTTTTCCTTTGGCCATATTTTTCTTTCTTTTTATTCATCTTCCTAAAATTATTATAGGTCACAACAATAGAGCTGAAGGCTCCAAAAGAGTATAATTGGTTGGATGGATTTGTGTTGTCATCAATGTTGTTATTTTTGTTGCTCCTTTAAGCATTAGGTATGTTTGAAACTCTTGTGATGATCTATGTATTTTTTTGTAAAACATTAAATTGAAAAAAAAAAGCAATATACTTTTTTCAATGGTACTTTTATCCGGAAAATTCTTTAAAAAGAAAAAACGAGTTGACGTACTCTGGTTATAAGAAACCATAATAATAGAAACAATAAACAATGATGTTCAGTTAGAGATTAATAAGTTCAAAATGGTAATGACTAAGCTAATTAAAAGTGCATTTACATACCAAAGAGGCCAGAATAAAAGCTAATTTTTGAACATTTGACAGTGACATTGTTATTCACTGGAGGTCTTAAAGGTGAATCATACTTATGTGGAATGAATTTGAAGAAGCTTTGCGCATATGTAATGCAATTTACAGTGGAGGAAAAAAGCAGCACATGGATAATAATATTGTATACATTTGATTTTTTAATTGGCGTAAGATTTGTACGATGACATTTATATGAATCCAAATTGCATAGAGTTGAACATATTAAATACACATCTAGCTATGAACCATTCAATGGCAGGAGGCCGTGAAGGGATAGGGGAAGAAAATAACAATGAAAAAAAGTATTATGAATTAATTCTTAGATGAGTGTATTTGACAACTATTGACTAACGCATGAATGATAGCTTGATATGTTTTGCTACCTCATACGGTACATGTAGGTAAGTATTAAGATCCTTATTTAACTGATATATTATATTCTTTCTATTTGTATTTTGAAAGTATAGCAACTCCCATTCACAATATTTTTCTTCTTTATGTGGAAAACAAAAAAGACTATTTATTTTTGGCACGCTTTTAACTTTATCATTTCTTTTAATTGATTGGTGTGTACTGGTTTTTTTAGGTGCTTCAAAACTTCTCCTCATGTTATGATTTTTGGAGTGGCAAAGTTTGCTATTACACTGGTGGCTATAGTTCATGCTAATGATGAATTTGGACATAAATTAGTCGTGATTGTAATGTATTTGCATATGCAAATATTTTCTTTATGCTTTTGGATTTTATGGCTATAATATAGAATGGTTCTACTGGACAATGTAACTATCCTTTTGCACACGTATCGCAGATGAGAGTATTCTATTTCCGTCTGGCATATGTATAGAAATTTTTTACGTATGCCAATGCAAATGTAATCACAAATAATTATTCTTATTCTCACAATATTAGGCTCGTGCTGGCACGGGCCACCACTGCCTAGTATATATATAATGGTTGGTTGATGTTTATTTACTCCACATTCTTTATTTATTATTGGTGGTTGCAAACATTAACAATTGCCATTAAATTTTTTATTTGCTTGGAAAAGTGGGTTAGAATTTGGTAGGAGTAAATATCAAAGACTCAAGGCGTTAACCCTTGTTTAATAGAATCGCTTCGGAATAGTGGGTTTTATTTGGCATATATTGATTGTTCTTAATTGCAACTCTTTTATATTTGGAAAAATCATAAAGAGAAAATATTACCCAACTATTAAAAAATATGGGGTAGTCAATTAGAAATCATTTGCACATCATAAATAACCTTCCATTAGAAATATGTCACATTAACACCGGTAGCATTACATTTCATTGAAGGGGACACAACCTTGGTTTATTTAATCCAATTAAATACATTCTAAATCTCAACATTGGTTATTTCTTCAAATCACATTTACACCATACTCTTGTTACAATTAACCGGATAGAATTAAGATTTAAGTCAAGTGATACACTAATCAAGTAGCTTTTCACACCTATTCCCTGTGGGATTCGACCCCAACCTAGTTGGGTTATTATATTTGACACCCACCGCCTTACACTATTTATTAAATTGTAATTTGAGCGTATCAAATTTTGGCGCCGTTGCCGGGGAATACGGTTTTGAAATTACTAATTAGTGTGTACTTTACTTTACGTCGTATTCTATTCCATCACTCTTCGCTTGCTTTGCTTGGTGTTGATAAAAAAACATGTCAGGCTACGAGGAAGAAGTGGATGAAAATCTTTTTGCGAACAAATATGAGTACATTGAGGATTCAAATGCCATTGTACCTCCGGTTGTTGGTGCCTCAACTTTCAAAGTAGAACATGGTCTAATCCTAATGCTCAAGGAGGAGGGGTTTTTCAGGAATTCCACCGAGGATGATCCAACACAACACCTTAGGATCTTCTTGGGAGTATGTGCTATGCATAAGCAGAACAATGTCTCAGATGATGCCCTAAGGTTAAGGGTGTTCAAGTACTCACTAGCTGGAGACGCAAGGAAGTGGCTTCAAAACTTGCCACCAAATTTCATTAGTTCTTGGCCTGAACTTGTTCGGGCATTTCTAGCTAAATGGTTCCCACAAAGTAAGAAGTCCGAGCTACGAGATAAAATTTTCTTCTTCAAGCAACAACCAGGAGAACATCTACATGAGGTATGAGATCGATTCAAATTATATTTGGTGAAGTCTCCCTATCATGGTTTTACAGACTCCAACTTGCTAGAGAAATTTTACATGGGCTTGGATCCTATGAACCAAGCAATAGCGAAGAATGCGGTTGAAGGATCTTTTATGGATAAATCATTCGCAAGAGTCACATAAATACTTGACAAAATGGCAAAACATAATCAAGCTTGGCACTCTGAGGACACCTCAGGAGGAATTGCATATGGTTCTCCTTCCTTGACCAACTTGATCAAGGAGAATCAAGAGAGGGACCAAATAATTGCAGGGCTGGCCACAAATGTCAATATGTTGATGAAAATGTTCACGTGAAGTCAAACAAAAAAAGTGAATGTAGTGGAGGATGTGCAACCCATCTCCAATGAAGAGTTTAAAGAAGCAAACTACATCAACAACCCTCAAGGCGGGTATCAAAGACAACATTACCAAGGTCAGGGGTAGCAAAGTCAATGGAGGCCTAACCCGCAAGGGCAAGGAAACCAACAATGGCGATATGACCAAGGTGGCTCAAACCAAGGAAATTGGAACAATAACAATAACTTTTCTAACCGGATCGGAGTTCAAACCCCTATGTTCCTCCAAAGGGTCAATATTCATGTTAAGGTTCTTCTAGTGAATCTAAGTTGGAAGCTATGGTTGAGCGAGTGTTGCAAAATCAAGAAAAATCCGATACTTCAATGAGGAACATGACCGAGGTTGTTGGATCGCATACTGCCTCCATCCAAAAATTAGAGATGCAAATGAGAGACCTCTCTAAAGAGCAAAATCCAAAACAAAAGGGAACACTCTCTAGTGACACAATTGCAAACCCAAGGGGTAGTGGGAGTGGCCCAACTTCTCACATCATGGCAATCACTAGTAGGAGTGGGAAGGTTCTACACGGAGAGGGTGAACAAGCGGTTGAAATAGAAGAGTTCGAACAAGGGGTTGAGGTTGAAGAGCAAAATGTTGTCGAGCTTGAAACGACTCCGGAGGAGTTGCAAGTGAATAAAGAGAACCGGGAAGAGGTGAAGGAAAAGGTAAAAGAGACACCAAAAACTCTTCCACCTATTCCTAGACCTCCTCCCCCATTTCCTCAGAGGCTCACGAGAAAGATTGATGATAGCAAACTTGAAAAATTTTTACGACATTCTCAAGAAATTAACAGTGAATATTCCATTTGTGGAAGCTTTTCAAGAGATGCCGGGGTTTGCTAAATATTTAAAGGATTTGATCACAAAGAAGAAGACTACAAAAAATGAAGTGGTGAATGTGACTCACCGGATTAGTTCCATCATTGCAACATCTATAGTTCAAAAGAAAGAAGAGACAGGAGCTTTCACCATTCCTTGTACTATTGGGGCCTGTGACTTTGCAAGAGCCCTTTGTGATAATGGGGCTAGCATCAACTTAATGCCTCTTGCCATCTATAAGAAAGTGGGGTTTGGTATGCCAAGGTCCACTAGTATGAGATTGTAAATGGGCGATCGGTCAATCAAACGCCCGGTGGGAATTGTTGACGATGTTCTTGTGAAAGTGGGAAAGTTTTATTTGCCCGCTGATTTTGTAATTCTTGATTGTGCGGTCGATAAAGAAATCCCTATAATTTTGGGGAGACCATTCCTTGCTATGGGGAGAGCACTCATGTATTCGGAACGAAATGAGATCAAATTTCGAGTAAATGATGAGGAAGTTACGTTCCAAGCAAGCAAAGGCATGGAGCTACCCCATGAGTATGAAAACACCTCGGTGCTAGATGTTGTTGATGAAATAGAGGATGCGGTGGAAGTAAAAATGGAAGAATAATGCCTCGGTAAGGCATTGATGGCTATTTTGGTGAACTTTGATGGAGAAGATATGGAAGGATATAAGGAATTGGTAAATGCATTGAAGGGGCTTGGATCTTACACTTATTCTTCGGCTAAGCTCTCTCTCGACTTAGAGAATAGAGCCACTCCGCCCGCAAAGCCTTCTATTATCGAGCCACCACAACTAGAGCTCAAAACACTCCCACCACACTTGAGGATTAAAATTTCTTGGCTCCAGTGATACTTTACCCGTAATCATTTCTTCTTTGTTATATGATGTGCAGGTGGAACAATTGTTGGAAGTCTTGAAGGAGCATAGGCAAGCCGTTGGATGGACAATTGCGGACATCCGAGGAATTCTCGCGAGAATTTGTGAACACAAGATCCAATTAGAGAGTGACACAAAACCAAGTGTGGAACATCAACGACGGTTGAACCCGTCAATGCAAGAGGTGGTAAAGAAAGAAATCATCAAGTGGTTGGATGCTGGGGTTGTCTACCCTATTGCCGATAGTTCTTGGGTGAGCCCGGTGCAATGTGTGACGAAAAAGGGAGGCATGACCGTAATTGAAAATGATAAAAATGAGATCATCCCAACAAGAACGGTGATCGGTTGGAGGGCGTGTATGGATTGTCACACCTCCTTTTTGCTACCCTGAAAGGCAGATAAGAGAGTTTTTCCAATTTAAGTGATATTATTCAAAATGGGATTATTTATTTTATCAGAGTCGCCACTTGAAATAGTTATGGTGTCCCAAGTTACCAGTTTATTTTTAAATCCCAAATCGAGAAAGTTTTAAAGGTCTGCGAACTAGAAATTCTAGATAAGGAATTTTGTTAATCGGGGAGAAGGTGTTAGGCATTCTCGGGTTCCGTAGTTCTAGCACGGTCGCTTAGCAATTTATACTTGGCTTAAATTATTTAACTGCTCATTTTTAGGACTTATGTGTATTTATCTTTTTACAACTTTTAAATCACTTGAACTATTCGTAATTAAAGAATTGAGTTACGCGTACATATACTCTTTTATCTGGCGCGTCAAAAAACCATATTACGCAAACGTGTCCACGATTAATAATGTCTTTGTTGATTTATTAAGAAAGTTTTGGTTGAAGTTGCGCGAACGCGTCCCTCGAGTCTTTTTTAGAGTTAAATTTGCAGTTTATGTTACGCGAACGTATGCATAATTACAGTACTAATTCAAATTGGGCCTAAAGCAAACTACGATTGTTCAAGGCATTTCTATACTAATTTTGTATTTATACGAGGGCCATAAATTAAAGGATTTTATTTGTATAGGGCACACCCCAAATTATTTGATCTAAATTTGCGAGGGTCGTGCGTTATAGATTTAAAGCATGACACCTCAGGTTATTTTAAGAAAAAGGGTTTTATATATACTTCCTCTGTTTCAATTTATGTGAACTCATTTGACTGTGCACGGAATTTAATAAAAGAAAGAAGATTTTTGATCTTGTGGTGTAAAATGAGGCACATATATTTTGTGTGGCTATAAATCATTCTGTAAAGGTAAATTATTTCCAAATAAGGAAAGTGATCATTCTTTTTGGCACAGACTAAAAAGAAAATAGGTTCACGTAAATTGAAACGGAGGGAGTATATATAAACTACGGTATTCAAGAGTTGTTCAGGCCTATTAATACGGTTGTAAAAGTCATAGCCATATGGAATTCATTTGCTAACATAGGATGGGCCGCCTGGAATGAAGAATTGGACTAAACAAAAATTTGAGTTCGGCCCAACAAGGAGGAGCTGGTCGATCCAGACACAAATTTAATTTTTTACAAATCATTTATCTATCCATGAAATCGAGCTCACATACAAAACCAAGAAAGATATTAAAGGCCAAACAAATTACAAATATGTTCAATTACAATTCCCCATTCAAACGCTGAATCATCAAATCTTTGGGAAGGAAAAAATGTCATTGTTTCTTGCTTCTGGACTATTTTGCCAATTTTTAAAGTATTTTTACAAGTCAATGTCCCAGAGTATTATTTTAACAACTAACACAATCCAAATCTGCAAAAAAAATGCCAGGACCATACTGCTTTTGGCCTGAAATACACTTGCGAAAATCATTCTCCAAAATGACTAATCCACATGTAGAGAGAGAGCAAAGGTAGAGAAGCAGCACACCCTTCATGACTAAATAGATGAAAGCAATTGTATCATTTTAGGCCTTTCTGACTAAATCGATGAAATTTCTTTAAAAAAAATACAATTGTTCTCAATAGGATACTCAGTTTCTAGAAGTGTTTCAAATTAACAAGTGAAGTTCATCTCCATTTAGAAAACTTAACAAAGAAAGAGGCACAGATCCTTCCACTTGTGTTGCTACTTATACTATTAATCAAACAATAAAATCGTACATCATATGACAAAGAATATCAGATTTTATTTATTCATTTGCATAGGTAAATACAGAGAATACGTGCAACTTACTTGGTGTTAGAAGCAAGTCACTATCAACCAAATAGAAATCGAAACGGAGAGAACGGATAGAATCCGTCACAGTAGACAAGAACAACAGCAACCAAATAAAGGCTGAGAAAGATAGGAATCTAGCCCAACCAACGCAAAATCAGCAGTCAAAATCAACAAAAATCAACGGCAAATTCACAGCTTCGAGAACCAGAAATCGACTCAACCCAAACTCATTTTTTGAGAAACCAAAATCAACAAAAAAAATGCTAAAAAAAATGTTTTTGTGCTTTTCTCTGATTTTTTTAAATAAAATGAAACTCGAATGAAGAAACAAACTCAGACCATTTTTTTTCATTTCCGAACAAAGGGTGTCGAATCTGAGAAGAGAAGGTCTCAGAAGAAGAAAAAACTTCATAACCCTAGAAATTTACTACTAAATTTTTCTGAATATCTTTTTTCCGATTTTTTCTCTCTCTATTTCTGTTCCATTTTTTCTTGTACAAAGAGATTCACCTTATATAGCCTTCCAAAATCTCAAAAAATCTGCCAAAGCTCCAAAAATCTTCAGATCTTTTGAACAATTTTTGGGACAAATGGAAGGCGTGGATCGATTTACATCTATCCACGACCCCCATTAGTCCAGCAAATCGTCCTTTTGAATCTGAAATTTGTACAATTTTGAGAGAATATCGTACTCCTCTCACAAATCCGTTGAGGATAAGGTGACGTGGAGGGGAAGGGTCCCATTTGAGTGAACTTGCCTGAGTTCCAGGCGAGTTGAGGGCTGAATCGGAGGTTGAATCAGTGAAGAAGAAGATGAATAGTGTAAGGGCGCCGTCTATGGGTTTCTTACGTTTAGGGTTTGAAATGGGGAAATATTTTAAGAGGGTTTTTATATGGAGGGGAAATGGGCGGGTCAAATAGGCCGGTCCGGGTAATTTTTGTTCGGCTGAACCGGCGGGGCAGTTGGATTGGGGAGTCAATTTTGAGGGGAGGAAATCTTGCGGCTGAATTAAAGATGGCCAATTCAAAAAATGACACCGGTTCTTCAATTTTTCTTTTATTTCTAATTTCCTTTTCTTTCTTTTTTTCTGTTTTTTAATTAAAAGTCATAAATTATCTAAAAATATAAAATTAAACTAATTAACTAATTATAGAAATTGTAAACATCCCTTAAATTAAATCTAAATTAAAAGAGAAAAATCAATAAACTAAAATTAAAAGACAAAAAATGTAAAAATGAGCTATTTTTGTGATTTTTAAATTTTATAAAGAAAATAATTATTGCTTAATTCTAAAAAATGTAAAAACAAATCCTAAATGTAGTGCATGATATTTTTGATATTTTTTATGAGTTAAATAAAAATTTAACATGCACAGAAATGCAAACAATTAATAAAAATCTACAAAAATCCCTAAAAATGGCAAATAAGTAAAAAAAATCTATTTTCTTGGGATTTTATAGGAGTATTTTGTATAGGGCAAAAATCACGTGCTCACATGAATTATCGGAAGCTCAACAGTGCCACATGCAAAGACCATTTTCCTTTGGAGCTGTGGAACTAGAATCAGAAGATGGGCTCTGAACCTTCAAAGTGAATGGCCAACGAGTTAAACATTATTTGGGCACAGACGGAGAAAAACATTTGGTGGAGCAGCTGGCCCTCCAAGATGGTCCATGCCAGGCAAATGAGTGAAAAGAGACACCAACTTCGTCGTGCCGCGACATTAAATCAATCGCTTCATGGGAGGCAACCCATGTGTGGTAACAGTCTTTTTGTTCTTTAAATTTTTAATTTTTGGTAGATAGAGTAACTTGAGTAATTTAAAGTGTGTGTTAGAGTGCAGGGGATTCATAAGATCGTAGCACTGAGTAGGATTGCATGAAAAAGGGAAGAGAAATCACCATGTGAAGTTTGCTGCAAATATGCGGTCGCATTTTCGTTATACGGACCGCATTTTGGTCGCAAACCAAAATAGCGAGTTTGGCTAAAATCGTTGGTCAAAATGAGACAAGGTGGTGCACTTTGCGGACCGCATTCCAGCTATGCGATCGCATTTTGCACCACATTTTTCCCCCTTCAGCAAGTCTATTGAATCCACCGCATAACACTTATGTGGTCGCATAATGTGTTATGCGGTGACTTCTCCCACCACAAAATGGTCAGGTAAGTCGTCGCATTCCCTCATCTCTCACAAATTCAAAACAAAACAACTATATATATATATATATATATATATATATATATATATATATATATATATATATATATA
>MU743145.1:20252-44696 GCA_026770625.1 Nicotiana glauca
ATTCCTAACAAACAAACAAAAAACAAAAAACAGAGGAAAGAACGAAAAGAAAAGAAAGGCAAGCACAGATCGAAAAAGGGGACTAGTGATCGAATCCTATACACCCATTCATCCTCTCCATAGTGCTCATACTCACCTTCACTGATATGGCTCCCAAGAAACATGCATCCTCTGCACTTAAAAGGACACCCTCCAGTCGGCAAGCGTCATAAGTTTTGCGTTCACGGACGAAATAAAATGTGCCAAGCCCCTCCCTGTCTGATGAGGAGGAGCTCAGGCCCTCAGTTAATTTAGAGGTTGAAGCAAGAAGGAAACACGGAGAAGACTTCCACCTCCGATTTGGGGTTGAGGGATCCAGGAAACTGTACAGAGAAGGACTCACCAAGCAAAAAGTCCTAGGTGAAAAGCAATTGAGCTTGAATGGGCTGCAAGAACAATACCCCCTCATCCTGGAGAACATAAAAGCACGGAAATGGGAGTGGTTCACTGAGCCCACCACTGAGTGTAATGAAACCCTTGTGTATGAATTTTATGCATCATATGGAGCCTCTAGGACTGCGCACCACAAACGTAACAAAATTTTTATTGACACTATCCTTATTCAGGAGAAGAGTGTGTTTAGCAATAGTGACGCCATTAATGAATTGTACTTCCTTGGCTGGAGAGAAGGTACCATTGAGTACGACGCCAAATATATATATAGGGAGAATGAGCGTGGGTGGATTGCTTCGGTGATATCAAAGGTAACCCCTTCTTGGATCCTTGGGTATAAGATATACAAGGAAGATCTCACAAGAGAGGGTCGATACTAGCTCAGCTTTGTTACCTCTCGATTGATACCGTCCAGGAATGAGACTAACATAGCCATTGAGAAGGCTCTTCTCATTGCATGTATCATGGCGGGTATCAAGATTGATGTGGGAGCTCTGATCTTCCAAGAAATAGGGATCCAGGCAAAGAAGCATGCCACTTCACTTCCATTCCCTCGCCTGATCACAGCTCTCTATAAAGCTGTGAAGGTCCCTCTCATGCAACACTCTGACAAAACCGGGAAGGAGATGAGGGACATTGATATCACACTTATTAGTGATGTTGCTACCCCACTACAGGTTCAGATTCAGGATCCAATTGATATAGAGCCCTCCGACTCCCAGACTTTGTTGACTCCTCAGGTTACAGTGGCATCCACTTCTACTTCTGAGCCTGCCTCTCAGTCCACCACTGTTCAGCCTTCTGCTGCTATTCCAGCCATCTCGAGGCTTGGTATTCTTGCTCAGAATGCCAATGCCAAGGTAGACCAGCTCTTGAAGACCTTGCCCAGCCTCATCAAACAAGCCCTGACTCTTATGCAATCCTCAGCGAAAGCTCTCCAAAAACAAAAATTAGGGGTCGTTTGGTAGGGTGTATAATAATAGTGCGAAATAAGACGTATTAGTAATGCATGTGTTAGTAATGCAAGAATTAGTTATGCAAATATTATTTCTTATCTATTTTTTGGTGTGGTGTATTAAAATAATAATGCATTGCATAATTTTTAAGAAAAATAGTTTCTTACAAAAATGCCCTCCATATTTTCTAGCTTTAAGGGACTTTAAGGATAATTTTGTCTTTAATCATGCTAATGCATGCATTAAAGCCTTGGTATTACTAATGTCATGGTTTTCTATGCATTACTTATGCATAAGATAATGCCATGTATGAGGTATAACTAATACAAGTATTAGTTATACACAAGTTGAAAAAATGTACCAAACAAGGTATTAATAGTGCATAAAGCTAATGCTTGCATTATATTTTCTAGTACCTCTTACCAAACGACCCCTTAGTGTATGGGGATCGTTTGCAGCAGCTTGAATTAAGGGTTGAGGAGATAGAGCGGGGTGAGGTTAGTGGGTTGCCTGGGCTCAGGGAGAAGGTTGATTCTATGAAGACCGAGCTCCACAAGATGCAGAACTTGGAGTTCAATCTATCATCCCTCCTACCCAAGGATGGTGAGCTGGGAGCAAGCACAACATCACCAGACTTGGGTCTCGATTTCATACCGCGATGGCAGACATTGCACCTCAGACAGCCGGGACTCCGCAGCCTCCAGCTCCTCCGGTACACATTGACATTCCTGATGAGGAGGTTTCCGGACGATCGACTGAGTCTGAGGATGAGGAGGCAGATGAGGGTGAGGATGAGGAGAGTTCAGGGTTCTCAAACGATGATGGCCCTCAGGAGAAGGGCAAGCAGATTATTACTCCGATAGTTAAGGAAGTGGATCAAGTAGAACTTCAGATAGAAATTGAACATTCGCTAGCATATTTGGCCGCCCCTGCAGATCCATCAGCCACTCAGCCATCAGTAGGCGAGGCTAGCAGCTCATAGGTCCCAACTCCAGTTCTGGACCAGCCAGAGATCCCTCCTACAGTCGAGGTCCGTCCTCAGGCCGAGCTCTCATCGGTCCCAGCTTCAGCATCAGAGGGTGACCCCACCATTACTCAGTAGGCTACTGAACCCCATAGCGCTTAGTGCGCCTCAGGGAGCCCTTTACACTTTATTTTTTGTTCTTATGCACTGGGGACAATGCATGCTATTCAGTTGGGGGTGGTAGCCTTGTTTGTACTTTTCTAACATTAGCAACTATTGTACATATGTATGCCTTTATGTTATAAACAAACTTATGTACTCATGTGTATTTTGTGATTTTGTACATATTAGTATTTTGTGATCTCCGTACATAGGTTATGTTATCCTTGTCCATCTCTAGTGATTAGCAATGAATGCTCCTTGGTTTTTCTTTGCCAGGTTCTTTTCCAAAGGTGTAATAGTAGAACCAAGACACTAGAATGAAACATATTGACCGGTTTGGTGTAAGTGTCTAGTCTCAAGCATGTGTGTCTGTATATAGAATATACCCTTCTATAGATATAAAAAAAGAAAAAGAGATCAACTATATGAACTTAAGGCTTGCTCTATGACTCTATGTCTACCTAGAGTTATACTTGTATATATGATGAAAGGTTTGAGTTGCCAAGGTTGACTCGAAGGCTTCAAACTATGTGAGCCAAATAGTTCGTGTGCTATGTGTGTGAGTTCTTTGTGTAAATAACTCTTGTGTTTGCTTCTGCCATCTAGAACTTTCCTGGTTGGTTTTTCGGTGCTTATAATAATTATACATGGTTGAGAGATGACCTTAGGCAGTCTTTGAGATTTTTGGAAAACCAGTTAGCCTTTCAAGCCACCCATTGTGCAGTTAATATCCCTAGTCACCCCATTTGAGCCTTTAATCTTTTCTTTGGCTACCTCATTACAAACATTTTCCTTTTGTGAAATAATTCCCTCTTTTAAACCCATCCCTCCTTGAGTATTAAGAATTAGGCTAAGAGCCTAAGTTGGGGGTGTGGTGTCAAAGTGAAAATTGGTAAGGTTGTACATTGAGTATAGGATCATATACCTCAAAGTGTTTGTATTAAATTATTCAAGCTCCCAAAAACAAAAAAAATTATCCATATAAAAAAAAAGAAAAAAAAGAGGTATTTGTATGTATATAAAGTATGGAGTCTTGAAGAAAATTAAAAAGGTATTTATTGTGGTTCTATAGTGGGAACTAGATGCCAATGAGGCTGTATGGGTTGAAGAGAAACAAAGAACAAAAAGAATGACAAATGTGAGTAGTGTTCAAGGAGGATGAAGTCACTTGTATCGAAATATTTATCTGACCCTTCCCTAAGCTTGCATTAAAAGCTTAAAAATCCCTTATGGGATCTCCAACTGAGCGTTCTTAGAAATAAGTGGTGAATTAAAATAAGGGCAAGCCTATGGTATGGTATGTTGTAACACTTGAAACTCTTTTCTGAGATTGAATGTATTTGTCAATTCGTCCCTTTTTGTTGTAATTGTAAATATTGTGATTTTGGGACTTTCTTTCTAGTGAGGGCACAAACAAAAGTTGAGTTTTGAGTCAAATGCAACTGAACCCAGCTGAGGGTAGCATTTTGTCACATTGTCTGAGGCTCAAAGTTTTACAAGTTGATTAGTTTTCCTTGCATATATTGATGGTTCAGGAAGGGTAAAACAATCAAAGATGCATTCTTGAAGTACTAACAACAAACACTATCCATGGTAACTATTGTTTCATGTCTTGTAAATGGAGTCTAGAATAGGATTGTGTTGTTTGAAGTTGCTTGAGGACAAGCAAGAGTTTAACTTGGGGGTGTTGATGTGCCGAAGAATTTTGACACATTTCAATACAAATTGCTTAGAGTTTAGCTTGTTTTGAATGCAATTATCTCCTTTACTTATGCAATTTAGTGTTTTTTCAGTACAATAGGTCTAAGGACCCCAAGAGCATGGAAATAAAAGCAAAAAGCCTCAAAAAGACAAGAAAAGAGCAAAAAGGCATCGCAATTGTGGAAATGCTATCACAAAACCCACATGTGAGCCGCATATTTTACACCAAAATCGCATACCAAAACAGAATGCTGGGCAAAATTCAAAGTCAAAAATGCGGTCCCATCTGCGATCGCATTACCTGTTGGCGAGCCGCAGAATTGACTGCAAACCAAACATGAAGTCTACTGAAGGAAAAAAATGAGATGCAAAATGTGGTCGCATTTCTGCAATGCGAACCGCAAACCATAAATGCGATGAAGTCCTAGAAACTAGGGTTTCGATCTACGATGGCAATGTCAAGAATGCGAACCGCATGTCAGCTATGCGACAGAAATGCAGTCCCATATTCAACCTGAAAGGGCATTTTTATCCTATTTTTGTCCCGATTTTTGGTACACTATAAATAGATTTATTAAATTTTTATGGGCTCATCTTATCGGAATTTGGGAGATAGAATACAAGACTTTAATATTCTTCATTTTTGGAAACTTTTGGTTGAAGAATCTTTCGCTTTGTAAGATTTATGAAATTAATTATTCTCTTTATTTTGTATTTTAGCATGAGCAGCTAACTTTAAATACTAAGGTTGTGGACCCTAAATGAGTGTAATGTTAATGTATATTTACCATTAAATATATATATAATGGTTGGTTGATGTTTATTTACTCCTCATTCTTCATTTATTGTTGGTGGTTGCAAATATTAACAATTGCCATTAAATTCTTGCTTTGCTTGGGAAAGTAGGTTAGAATTTGCTAGGAATAAATATCAAAGACTCAAGATGTTAATCCTTGTTTAATAGAATCGCTTAGGAATAAGTGGGGTTTTATTTGGCATATATTGATTGTTCTTAGTTGCAACCCTTTTATATTTGGAAAAATCATAAAGAGGAAATACTACCCAACTATGGAAAATAATGGGTAGTCAATTAGAAATCATTTGCATATCATAAACGACCTTCCATTAGAAATATATCACATTAACACCGGTAGCATTACATTTCATTGAAGGGGACACAACCTTGGTTTCTTTAATCCAATTAATTACATTCTAAATCTCAACATTAGTTATTTCTTCAAATCCCAATTACACCATACTCTTGTTACAATTAACCGGATAGAATTATGATTTAAGTCAAGTGATACACTAATCAAATAGGTTTTCACACCTATTCCCTTTGGGATTCGACCCCAACCTGGTTGGGTTATTATATTTGACACCGACCGCCTTACACTATTTATTAAAGTGTAATTTGAGCGTATCACCCTTCTACTTATAGTCATCTATTATGTGTTCTTATATATATATATATATATATATATATATATATATATATATATATATATATCGTACGAGTTGATTTTTGCAAGGGTTGAGCACCTACATAGAAATCTGAGAAATCTTTTATGAGCAGCAACTTTGCAACATCCAAGAGAAAAATAAATTGAAGAGCCTAAGCCAGACATTGATTGAAGTTTAGTTTGTTTTGTCTTTGTCTTGTATTAGGGGTTTTAGTCATTTTCTTGATTTACTTGTATTGAAAGATATTTGTATGAACTCTTGAGTGACAATCTTTTATTCTAGACTAAAAAATTAATTTGGAGTGAGTAGCTAAAATCAGTTGGATTGTAGGTTGTTGAGTGACTAGATCTAGTCTCTTAGGTTATAATAGAGATTTCGTAACCTGAAATGGATCGTTGTTTAGAGTAAGGTTTGTGAGAAAAATCTCAGAGTTGGGTTGTGAGTTTTACTCCTTGATCAAGGAGATTTCCACGTAAAATTTATCCTTTCTTTATTTTCTACATTTATTAGTTACAAGAATTGCAAGAACCTATTTAAGAACTAGGTTTTGGGAAAACGTAAAAATTCCAGAGAAAATTTTAATTGGTCGACACACTGTTCAATCCCCTCTAGTGTATTATTGGTGCATAGTTTCTAACAAAATAATAATTCATAGCAAGAAGGTGCTTTGGATGATTTAAGCTGCTCAACAAAAAAACCTGATCTAGATGGTGAAGCTTTTTAGTTCTTGAGTTGATAAGGCTTGAGTTGTTAATCTTAAATTGTAACCTGTTCTGCTTATTGAGAAGTTTAATTGTAAGTGAAAAATTATTGAGAGTTTATTTCACTTTCTTAGATGATGTTAGTTTAGAAAGGGATATCTACAATTCGGTTGATTGTAGGGGAGACACTAGAGTTAGTCCCTATGGTTATTGAGTTGTAACCTAAAACATCTCTTTGAAGATAGTGAAGTTTTGAGACAAATTTTATGAGGATATCTTGATTTTTACTCCCTTGATCAAGGAGGTTTTCCACGGAAAATTACTTGTGCACTTTATATTTTCACAATTTACTTTCAGTTTATGTCCGAATTCTTAGGTTAAAGAATCATGTTAGTTAAAGCGAGAAAATTGGGAAAGAGACAATTCACCGCTCCCCCTCCTCTTATGTCATGTTATAGCCATAAAATAACATTTGGTAATAGAGCAGGTTCTTAAAAAAAGGTTAACACCTAAAAGGATCCGAGATGGCAGTACCTCCGGATTCTCAAGAAGGACAATTAACTATTAGACCATTAATATTCATTGGATAATATTGTGGTTGGTGGAAAGAAAGAATGCATGATTTTATGGAAAGTGAAGATTTGGAACTCTGGGGACATTGTTAAGAAAGGTCCCAAGATTCCAATCGCTAAACTGATAAACGTGTTGTAACTGGCTCAAAAACTAGCGAGCAATATTATGAAGAGTACGTCAAAGGTTGTTCAAAACAATTCAAAGACTATGAATATTTTGATTTGTGGTATTGGACCAAACAAGTAAAATCATATCTTTGCATGTATTAACACTAAGCATATTTGAGATGCACTGTAGATTGCTCATGAGGGTATGAACCACGTCAAATAGTCTATAATGGGCACACTCACCAGGTAGTATGAACTTTTTAATATGAAAGAGGAGGAATCTATTCAAAACATGCATACCAGGTTCACATAGATCACTAATGAGTCAATACTTTAGAGAAATTATCCCTATAATTAAAAGGATAAGAAAGATTCTGAGTATATTGTGTACCTGGGAGAGTAACATTAATGCTACCTCTGAAGCTAATTATCTTGATAAAATTACTATTGATAATCTTATTGGAAATTTGAAGACCTATGAGTTGAAGAAGGTTCAAGATTACTAGTTGGCAGAACCTCGTAAGGAGAAGAACCTGGCCCTCAAGGTTACAAAAAAATCGGAACCAGACCAATGATGAGATGGCACTGCTAATGCAAAGGTTCCAGAAATGATTAGCAAAAGTAGATTCAAGAAGAAAGGTGGTTCAAAAGGTGAAGGTACTAAAACTAATATAACTAATAAAATTTACGAGTGTGGCAATTGCGATAACTTTATTAGGAATGGTCTAATGTGGGAGAATGAGTGGAAGAAAAAGTTATGACAACATGAAAGGACAGACAAAGGATCAAGTTTCTGAAAAAGGAAGACATAGAAGAGAGCAAAAAAGATAGTGAAGAGGGCACTGGCTGCTATAGGAAAACACTTCCAGTGATGATTCATATGGTGATAGTGATGATAAAGATGTGCCAAGGATGACTCTGACTCAGATGATAAATATATTCTTGCCCTGGTGGCCAACTCAGATTCAAATATTGAAGATGAACAAATTGAGGTAAATTTTCATTATATTAAAGAGCGAATTTATGCTTATTCTAAAAATAATTTGAATTTGTTGTCTAAGGTCTTACTTGTGGCATATCATGGTCTGTATGCTAAAAAGAACAATTCATAAAAGAATACACCTCTCTTTAGTTTGATAACAAGGACCTAAACTAAGTAAGAAACTATGAAAAAGATAGTTAAAGATTTAAAGGGCAAGGTCCTCACTCTAGATAATGAAAATCTAGTTTCAAAACTTGAGAATAAAATGCTTTTTGATGCACCTAATAAAAGAAAGAGTCATGCAAGTGAGATTCAAAAAATCTAGAAAATGAATTGAAAAAGAAGAAATGTAACCTCTCTTCTGAATGTGAGATGTCACGATCCAAAATCTTAGCGGAGCCATGATGGTGCCTAGCAAAACTTTCTAGGCAAGCAAACAACAAGTATGCAAAAATAAACTTTAATAATAGCATTAAATAGTCTCAACAATTGAATAACATAAATAACTAAAGTCAATAACAACAATACAATTGAGAACCATTCCAAAACCTAGTGTCAATAAGTACATGAGCTCTGTAGAATAACTAAATACAAAATACAATAAAAATGCAATACTGTCTAAAAGACTAAACAATAATAACATGAAGTAAGGAAATGGACTTCACATGCGAACGGAACAACAATACTACCTCAAAAACTCCAGCAGGTACATATATAAATCTATAGTGATCACCACTATCAGCAACCCTTGAATCTACACATAAATTGCAGAGTATAGTATGAGTACACCCGATCCAATGTACTGAGTAAGTAGTAAGACTAAACTCAGTTTGAAAAAAGTGACAAGATTGGCAAGTTCCAATACTTACTTTCAACAGCCAACAATAATAACAACATATTAATAGCAAATGTGAAAGTAGATCAAGTATATCAGG
Source organism: Nicotiana glauca (assembly GCA_026770625.1). Lineage (NCBI taxonomy): Eukaryota > Viridiplantae > Streptophyta > Magnoliopsida > Solanales > Solanaceae > Nicotiana > Nicotiana glauca. Next base: position 29,230 of record MU743145.1, read on the forward strand.
TTCAACTCTATCATATTAAGAGGGAAATAAGCATGCTTTCCAAATATATCAATCAAAGCATCGACTTTAAAGGCATCAAATATGAAATAGCACGAGGAAGATACAACTTTATGCTTGCATCAGCAGTATTCATGCCAAAATAAAAAAAAATTTGTTTAATCAACAAGTAAGCACAATCCCATCACATACATAGTGCCTAGCACAAATACTCGCCAATCATACTCTTAGGACGCTCATGGTGCCTGGCTCAATGCCCCTGAATCATCACATATACACACATACAAGTGACTAACATAAAGTCCCTCGCTAAGCACATATCAAGTGCCTACACTCATAGGTTATTATCTGACTCTGCAGGGGTGGATCGTAGATTAAGCGCTGATCGGATAAAAAATTGATCAATATCACTCAGCACCATGGGACCTTGACACAAGTGTCACCTCACAACAAACAACAACATGGCTCTATGACCCAAAATCATTCATTAATCTCCTCAAGTCTTAATATGCTCAAATCTCACAGTATAATAATCAATATACTGCACAAAATATAACAACGTACCACAGCTCAGCTCAAACTACTATTTCACACACACAAAGGGCACTATCAATATGTGAGATAACATATAAAGAGTGCACAGAGAAAGAGATATAACATACAAATATAATAACATTATTGAAAAATATGTCTATGTCTAAGGCAAATAGCTCAACATAGCAAAAATAGCTCTATCATGTCTCAAGTAGATAAGTAGATAACCTAGACATCATTTCTAGCATAGACAATAGCTCATGTAGTCAACAAGTGTAGAAAACACAGTATCAAAGCAAGCATGATAGAAAAATAAGGCATATAATAGCCTAGAATCTATCTGGAACATGAATAATCACAATGCATGCATGTGTGCTCGTCCCTTTGCATATGCATCACCCCAAAATATAGCAAACATCATAGCCTGTGATAAATATCCTCAAGCCAAGCCTAGGCAAGATAATTACCTCAATTGCACGAGAGACAATACTCCAAATATCCCTTGCCTCTCGAATAGTGCTCTTAAGGGGTCAAATCTAGACAAAAATAACTCAATAACATCAAAATAAAGTTATAGAAATCAGTTCCAAACAATAAAGCTCAAATTTTTACTCAATTATACAAAGTCATCCAAAAGGTCAACTCGGGTTTGCTTCTTGAAATCTGATAAAACTCACAAATCTCAACTACCCATTCGAATATGAGTCCAAATATACAAGTTTTATCCAAATATAACTCTAATATCCATCATTCACTCTCCAAAAATCTATATAACCCCCCCCACCACCACCACCACCACCACAACTTTCTATTTTTAATCACATAATCAATGTGTTATAATCCAAGGGTAAACAAGATAAATTATCAAAATCAAGTAAAAATCACTTACCCTCAAAGTTGTGATAAAATTCTCTCCAAAAATCGCTTCCACCCGAGCTCCAAAAGTCAAAATAGAGAAAAATAGACTAAATCCACAAAATATTATCCCTGCCTAGTGATTTCCAGATTTGCGGACAAACAGGTTGCTTTTGAAACATTTCATTTGAGTCAAAACCTTGCAGATGCGCAACCTACTAAAGCACCTGACCAATCAATTCTGCGAAGAAGACTTCGCTCTTGTGGAGCCGCTGGTGCTCCAAATGTGCATATTCGATTGCGCTTCTGCGCTGCCAAGTCTGCATCGGCAAACTTCCATGACCACAAATATTTCCACTTATATGGACTCCTCCACACATCTACGACATCGCACTAGCACCCAAAGTTCCACATGTGCGGCACACCAGAATCACCTCTGCCAACATGCTCCCAATTGATCAAAAATCCATCTGAAATACTCTTGAGGCCCCAGGACACCATCAAACCATACTAAATAATCCAATAATTATATAACCTTATAAAACTACTCACTACAATACGAATAACATCAAAACCAGGAATCAACAATCAAAACCAATCTCTAAACTTTTGAACTTCACCGAACATGTACGAATCATGCCCAAATATTCCGGATTCCAACCAAACTTCACACACAAGTTTCAATACAGTAAATAAACCTATTTCAGGTCTCAAAACAACAATCTAAGTCTGATATCATTAAAATCAACTCTCGGTCAAACGTATAATGTCACACCCCAAACTAGGGGAGGCACGACTGGCACTCGATACCGTATTCGATTGAGTTAGCCACTAAACATACTAGCTAACTAAACTGGGGGCCAAACAGATCGGGAAGCACAACATCTAAAATACTAAGCCTGGATACTAGAAGCTACAAAAAGAAACCCAGAATACTTTGTCCACAATAGCCTCTAAGAGTGTCATAAGCACTGTCGGGACAAGGCCCCGACTATACCCACACTATACAACAAAAGTAACCATCCTATGAAAGCTTCAGGAAGAGGTGGAGCTCACGAACTCACGGCTTAACCCTAAGATTCTAATGGAGGGGTGGAACATAGTCCCTACCTGGACCTGCACGCACGAAACTAAAATGCAGTGTCCCCAGGCAACTGGAAATCAGTATGAATAAAAAATATACTAATATGTAAGGCATAAAGTAGAATCATACATAGCTGATGTAAAAAAAAAAGTAATAGAGATACCACCTGACAGTGAAACTCTTATAGCCTCCATGGCCGACATCCGACCTCATAGTGATCAAGTATGCATGGTATGCTCATGTAATCGTATATTATGAATACATATATATTGATGCAAATGCATGACATACTCAACCAAATGCTAGAAATGGTAGTCTCTCCCAGTAGCTAACCGGTATCATATTGCCAACTTGTGGCCATCTGTACAATATATATAGTTTTCGGGCAAATAGGCCCCTTACCTCTGATTATAGATTGAAGTCCATGTATAATATGCCATGTATGATATGAACTTTGAATGCACATAATAGGCCATAACAAGAACTTAGCCAATATTGGCTCATTGGTACACTTATTCTCATAATCTCATAGTCACCTTCGTATCGCATACAATTGTCTCGTGGAACCTTATATGTTTTTTTTGAATAAGCTGGAAAACTTAACTGGACTTTTAGAAAGATAACTTAACTCTGAAGATGTTCATGAAAAGCTTAAGGTACTTTACTTAGTGCTTATACCCGATTTCTTGATGATTAGTAAAAGAAGGTATTTCAAAAATCAAGTGTTTTAGTAGTTTAAACATAAAAATTATATTTGAGATTTTTGGAAATCGACGTGTGACTTTAGTGATTTTAAAATACACCTTAACAAGGAAGAAGGACTGATCACAAATACTGAATGCCTTTATTTTTAAGTCACACAACCCAAAGATGAATAAGAATTCATATATATAGACATATTGTTAAGAAAACCGACGAAATGACATATATAGATGTCGAATACCCTATTTAACTGAACGAGTGGAATATCAACCTAATAGCATCATGAAAATACTTCAGCTACGATCCAATGCCTTTCACAGAAGGTCTTTCTAGCAATAGAATAGTAAAATATCACATTTGGCGTCTTAGGAATTTCCCAGAATTCGTGCAAAAAGGAAGGACGAAGCTTAGCCTTAATATACCTCTCCAACGAACGTCTGAATGCCTGTACATCCTTCATAAAAGTTGTTCCTTACATCCTAAGATTTTGCAAACACTATATATATGCAGCTTATACGCACCTATAAACAGTTCATAATTGAGTTTAAATCGGCAGATTTTCCATATGACCCTAACTTGACGAAACGTCCGTAGAACTTTGTAAAAACAATCATAAAAGTATCCCAAGATGATTACCTTGGCAAACCAAGTATAAAGCCTGAAGAATCATCAAGAACAACAAATTCCTATCTTCCAAAAATAGCTCCAAACACAACTAATAGAAGGGGGAAATGATTGCAAAGCGTAGAGGTTGCGTTTCTAGGCACGGGGGCAAACTTTAACGATAGAAATCGTTAAAAATGCACCTTAATCACTCAAGAACACCATGGAACCTTCTCTTCATCTTGATCACTGCTTTGGGACTAATATGAAATGTTTTAAGGTCTTAAAAGTCAAAATTTTCAACTTATACCACTTGTTTGACCCGACCCGATTTCAGCCCGGACAGTCCGTGGTAAAACAGTCATAACTTTTTACTTCGATGTCGGTTTGATGTGATGGTTTTTTGGTTGCAAAAATACCTTCGATTAGGTAGGTGTGGGTCCTATAACTATTTATATATTGGAAGAAATAATCTGATACATTTGACCCAAAGTTTAGAAAATTTATTAGAAAAATTTACGATAACTTTTTCTGTCCTTTATTTCGCAACTTGCTTGACTCCAAAACTTAACATGTCACCAGTGTGATATTATCATACCTCATAATACATTATTATTAGAATATTAGACACTCTTAGTCCTATCCCACCGGTGCAAGTTAACTTAAACCTTCCGATGGGTGCTACCCGAGCCATTTCTTTAACCACGAACCTTTGTTTAAGGGATTCCTTTAACCTAAAGCTTTAGTTTAGTTCCTTGATATTACCACACATATTCAGTCTTATTCTCCCAATGTGTTATACCCAATCATATATACCTAACATAGCCGCATCACGCTATTTATATTACATAAGAGAAGAGAGAGAGAAAAAACACATGGGGTCTCACAGTCTCCCTCCCTTAAGAATATTCGTCCGCGAATAGGTCAAGTCAATTCCTTGGTTTCATTTCTTTTCCACTAATACGTTATTTGTGAGGCTATATTTGTTACATTTGCAAAGCATAAATTAAATTCTGAAGATTCCAACTACTAGGCTTCGTATAGATATCTCACAACAAGAAATTTAAATTGTACTTTCAATTCATTTAAAATCCAATTAAGTTGGTGGAAAGAAATAATTGCCAATTATTTAAATGCGACTCACCTTAAGTCGTAAATAGGTGGGGGTACTGTCACGACCCAAACCCAGACCTGGTCGTGATGGCACCTCTCGTGGGAACAAGGCCATCCAACTAAATCCAATTCATCCTTTTAAAATAGTAGAACAGTTAATAAGCAGTTTAAATATGATTTAATGATAATAACTAGCGGAAGTACAAACCGACATAGCCCAACCTGGAGTGTCACAAGTCACGAGTATCTATTAAGGTATGAATACAACTACAAAGTTCGAAATATACAAAATAGGACTTATAAACAAAGGAATAAATGCAGTGCTGTGAACGCTAGTAGTCACCTTACTAAACTCCGATAACTTAGCCTCCGATTAGCTCGAAACATGATATCGGGGGAACAAATACCTGCATCTACGCACGAGGTGCAGGGAGTAAAGTGAGTACTCCAACTCAGTGAGTAATACAGGTAAATAATAACTGAGCAGTAAAAAATCACGTAAGAAAAATCATCATGCTATATAGAAGCAGTATAAAACCCATTGTGAAAAAGGCAGTGAAGCTGTGAAATCTTTAGAAAACATCTTAGCTCAGTTTAAATCTCTTTTGAAAATGACTTTTTCAATAGTTATGCAAATGAATGCAAAACAATTAGTGCAGATAAGCACAGAAATCTACCCCTCGGGCACAACACTTACTCAACAGATAATGCCAGCAATCAGGTAGATACCCCGTGAAGTAACACAGACAACAGATAATGGCAGACAAATAAAACAAAGTAAATACATAGATCAGTATCACATAGTAACCACTGCGGCATGCAGCCCAATCCACATATCGTTGCGGCGTGCAGCCCGATCCATATATTTCGTTGATGGCTCTCACTAGGGCGTGCAGACTCGAAGAGGGGCCCCTTAGGGCCCAAGCGCAATATCTAGCCATCTCGTGGCATCAAATCTAGGCCCTCGGCCTCACATCAGTATTAGTATAACACTGCTGCGGTGTACATCCCGATCCCATAGTATCCTCACAACATAGGCCCTCGGCCTCACTCAGTCAGATAAAATCATCAAAACCCTCTCGGCATTAGTAAAATAGTAGTTCTCAGCCCAAAACATCATTTAGAAGTATCATTTAAGTCTCAAAACTGAGTAAAAATGGCTAAGTTGTAAAACAGTGGAAAAAAGTATGACTGAGTTCAAGTAATAAGTCAAAATAGTGAGGAAACAGTTATAATAATCCCCTAGGGGTGCAAATTTTTAGCACGAAGCCCAAATATGGCAATCACCTATCATGATGATAATAAGTAAGTTTTTAGTCAAATACACGGTAAGTTTATCAATCGGGACGGACCAAGTCACAATCCTCAACGGTGCTCTACCCCACGCTCGCTTTCCGGCGTGCAAGTCACCTCAATATAGCACTATGATTTGCAAATTCGAGGTTTCAAACCTCATAATATTATTTACCATTATTACTCACCTCATACCGGCGAAATCCCTAGCTCACAATGCCTTTGCCTCTCAAATCGGCCTCCACGCGCGTCAAATCTATCCAAAATCAGAACGAATACATCACAATATGCTAAAAGAACAAAGCCCAAGTGAAAACAATCAATAACGGGCACAAATCCTGAAAGTACCAAAACACGAGCCTCGAGCCCACTCCTCAAAACTCTGAAATTTTTACATCAACAGGTTCCTTATCTTCTCATGAGTTCATACATACAAAAAGTTCTCAAATATGGCCTCAAATGGTCCTTCAAATCCCTAAATCAATTTTCAAAATCCAAAGCCCTAGTTTCTTCCATTTTAGCTTAAGTCCCATGATTTTCTAGGTTTATTACACAATATAATCGAGTTTCAAGACCAAAATTCTTACCTCAAGTCGTTTCCCTTTGAATCCCTCTTTAAGCTCCACCAAGAAGCTCTCAAATTGATCAACCATGGAGGAAAAATGACCCAAAATTGCGGATGAAATGAAATTATAACATTCTGCCAGCGTTTGCAACACTGCATTTCTTCCTTTGTTTATTAGTCCTATTTTGTATATTTCAGACTTCGTAGTTGTATTCATACCTTAATAGATGCTCGTGACTTGTGACACCCCGGGTTGGGTTGTGTCGGGTTGTACTTTCGCTAGTTATTATCATTAAATCATATTCAAACTGCTTATGAACTGTTCAACTATTTTAAAAGGATGAATTGGATTTAGTTGGCTGGCCTTGTCCCCACGAGAGGCGCTATCACGACCGTGTCTGGGTTTGGGTCGTGACAGGTACTTCTTCCTCATTTCCTCCTCAGCTTCCCAGGTCATTTCCTCAATGTTGTTATTTTGCCATAGCACTTTCACGGAAGCCACTTTTTTAGTTCGAAGCTTTCTTACCTGCTGATTTAAAATAGCTACTGGTATCTCTGAATAAGATAAGTCTTCAGCAATGTGAATATCCTCAATGGGCGTAATACGTGAAGGATCTCCAATGAACTTCCGCAACATAGATACATGAAACACAGGATGGACTGCTTCCAATTCTGAAGGCAAATCAAGCTCGTACGCCACCCTACCAATCCTTCGAATAATCTTATATGGTCCAGCATAACTAGGGCTGAGCTTCCCCTTCTTTGCAAATCGCATGACGCCCTTCATAGGCGATACTTTCAAGAAAACCCAATCTTCTACATCAAATTCTAAGTCTCGTCGAACATCTGTATTATACTTCTACCAACTTTGTGCTGTACGCAGCTGGTCTCTAATAACTTTTACCTTTTCCATTTCTTGCTAGATGAAATTAGGACCTAGAAACTCTCTTCCCCAACCTCGAACCAATCGATCGGCGACCTACACTTTTGCCCGTATAGTTCTTCGTAAGGAGCAATCTGAATACAAGCTTGGAAGTTTTTATTATAAGCGAACTCAATAAGAGGTAGATGATCATCCCAACTTCCTTTGAAATCTAGCACGTAGGCACGTAACATATCCTTAACTATTTGAATAGTACGATCTGCCTGTACATTAGTTTGCGGATGAAAAGCGGTGCTAAGATTTACCTGCGTGCCTAGACCCTTCTAAAAAGATTTCCAAAAATGTGTTGTAAATTGAGCCCCTATATCAGAGATAATAGATAAAGCACTCCGTGAAGGTGAACAATCTCTCGAATGTAAAGTTTGGCATAATCTTTGGCTGAATATGTCGTCCTGACTGGCAGAAAATGAGAAGATTTTGTAAGCTTATCAATAATTACCCAAATAGAATCATACCTCTGTGGAGTGTAAGGCAAACCAGTGATGAAGTCCATATTTATCATGTCCCATTTCTGTAATAGAAGTTCAATATACTGAGTTAGGCCTCCAGGCCTCTAATGTTCGGCTTTAACTTGCTGGTAGTTGGGACATTGGGCTACCATCTTTGCGATATCTTTTTGCATTCCATTCTACCAATAGATGTTTTGAAGGTCCCGATAAATCTTTGTCGCTCCAGTGTGAACTGCATATCTAGAATAATGGGCCTCCGAAAGAATTTGGGCATAGAGCTCTCCGACTGTCGGTACACATAAGCGGCCTTGGTATCTGAGGACTCCATCTCCAGTTATATCAAATAAAGGTTGTCGCTGTTGTGGAATACTTTCCCTCAGTTTTATAAGCTCAGGATCCTCATGTTGTCCCTCTTTCACTTCAATAACAAAAGAAGATTTTGCCATATTCTGAACGAGAATGCGTCCGCCCTCTGCATCAACCAAACGTACCTGCAAACTAGCTAGTTGGCATAGATATTTGGTCATATTGACCTTATCAACTTCAATATGGCTTAGACTGCCCATAGACTTTCAGCTAAGGGCATCAACAATAATATTAGCTTTGCCGGGATGATATAAAATATCAATATCATAGTCCTTTAGTAATTCTAGCCATCTTCTTTGTCATAGGTTCAGCTCCCTCTATTTAAATAAATACTGAAGGCTCTGGTGGTCGGTGAAAACATCAATTTGAACCCCATATAGATAACGCCACCAAATCTTTAGGGCAAAGACAACTGCGGCTAACTCAAGATCGTTCGTAGGATAGTTCTGTTCATGTTTTTGTAACTATCTGGAGGCATACGTGATAAGCTTACCATGCTAAATAAGAACACAACCTAGGCAAATTCTCGAGTCATCACAATATACAACATAACCCTCGGTGCCATCCAGAAGAGTCAAGACAGGTGCCGTCGTAAGCCTTTTCTTTAGCTCCTAAAAACTTTGTTCACATGCCTAAGTCCACTGAAACTTAGCTCCCTTATGTGTCAGTTTTTTCGATGGTGCAGAGATAGAGGAAAATCCCACCACAAACCTTCGGTAATACCTTGCCAAAGCTAAAAAGCTACGAACCTTTATTGGATTCAAGGGCATCGGCCAAGTCATCACAGCTTCAATCTTTTGGCCATCAACCTTGATATCATCACCGGCAATAACATGACCAAGAAAAGCTACATAAGTTAGCCAAAATTCATATTTAGAGAATTTAGCATATAACCTGTAGACCTAGAGAGTCTACAATACAACTTGCAAGTGGTCTGCATGCTCGGCTTCCGATAGTGAATATATCAGGATGTCGTCAATAAACACAATCACAAATTCATCCAAAAATGGTCTGAATACCCGGTTTATAAGGTCCATAAAGGATGTTGGGGCATTTGTAAGCTCGAAAGACATGACAAGGAATTCAAAATGGCCATACCTCATCCTAAATGCTATTTTTGGGATATCAATATCCCTGACTCGTAGTGATGATAACCGGATTGCAAGTCAATATTCGAAAAGCATTTGGCACCTTGTAACTGGTCGAACAAGTCATCAATCTATAGAAGAGGATACTTATTCTTAATAGTGACTTTATTTAGTTTCCTGTAGTCAATACAAATCTATAAGGAGCCAACTTTATTTCGAACAAAAAGCAACGGAGCACCCCATGGGGTTGTACTTGGCCTAATAAAGCCTTTATCGAGCAAGTCCTTCAGTTGTTCCTTCAATTACCTTAGCTCTGCAGGAGCCATTCTATAGGGAGGAATGATATAGGCTGCATATATGGAAGCAAATCTATAGCGAAATCGATTTCCCTTCGGGGGGAATTCCTGGAAGCTCGTCAGGGAATACCGTCGGGAATTCATTCACAATAGGAACTGACTGAAGAGTCGCTGGCTCCTTATCTGTATCCTTGACATGAACCAGATGGTATATACATCCTTTAGCAATAAATTTATGAGCCCTAAGGTATGAAATAAACTTACCCTTGGTCATGGCTGCGTTACCTTTCCATTCAAGGACAGGCTCACCAGGAAAATGAAATCAGACCAACTTTGCACGATAATGAATAGTAGCATAACAAGCTGCCAACCAATCCATACCCGTAATGACAACAAATTCTAGCATAACCAATTCAAGTAAATCGACAGAGGTTGGACAGTCATTAATTAACACTGTAAAACCTCGATAGACATGATTAGCTACAATAGACTCGCCAACTAGCGTAGACACCTGAACTGACTGTGGCAACAACTCAGATCTCATATCAAGCTTACCAGCAATAAATGGAGTAATATATGAAAATGTAGAGCCGAGATCTATCAATGCATAAATGGCATGAGAATGTATTGTCACTATACCTGTGACAACATCTGGGGATGCCTATGAATCCTAACGGCATGTGAGTGCATAAAAGCGGTTCTGACCACCACTAGAACCTGAGGTGTATCCTCCACCTCTCCCCCTACCACGGCCCTGAGTAGACTGTGGACCTGGTCGTGGTGTACGAATTAAGGGCGAAGAGGCTACTATGGATCCTAAAGGCTGAGCTGGTGCACCTCTGCCTAACCCCAGGCATCGGCTAATAAAATGTCCTATCTGGCCACAATGATAACATGCACTTGAACCCTGTCTACACTACCCGGTGTGCATATTACTGCACTGAGTACATGGAGGAGTAGGCTGTCTCATTTGTGCGGAACGCTCCTGTCGACGGCCCTCAGGCTGGCCTGAGCTCTGCCCCGGTCCTGACTGAATATAATGATCAAACCGCTGGCCCTGTATCTGTGGTGGGAAACTACCTACTGATCAAGGTGGATATCAATGGAGTGGGGGCCTAAAATTACCCCGTGGGTCCCTCTAATACCCCATAGTACGAGCCTTCTTACTCTGCTCCCTATCCCTGCGAGTATCACGAATCCGACGGGAAAGGTCCTCTGTAGTTTGAGTGAAAGCCTGTATGTGAGAAATATCTACATTATCTGATATGGATGCTATCCTAAAATCTCTAATCAGATGATCCCCCAAACCATCCACATAATGATGAACTCTAGCCCTCATGGTACGTACGATATCTGGTGCATACCTTGCCAAAGAATTAAACTTATGGCTATATTCCCTCACACTCATATCCCCCTACTTCAGGCTAAGAAACTGGTCAAGACGGTCCTCCTGAACCTCCCATGGCAAACAATGGGCTAAAAAAGCCTCAGAGTAGTCCTCCTACTCTGATGGGGAAGAATCAGGTCCACTAGATCTCTCCCATGCCTCATACTATAGGACGACTACATCACGTAGTCAAAAAGAAGCCAACTCCACAGCCTCGGCGATGGAGGCATGCATCACCCTTAATACTCTATACATATGGTCTATAAAGTCGTGGGGATCCTCAGTGGAACTGGATCCTATAAATAATGGAGGGGCCAAGTGAAGAAACTCTCGTACCGTCGAGCTTCCTGTCAGATCTCTCCAGGCATCTGCTCCCGATTCTAGTTGTCGCTCATGAATAGAAACCATCCTCCTTAGAAACTAAATTGCCTCCCTCATCCCCTACTCCCTAGTCTCTAATGGGGGAACAACACGTTATGGAGGTCCTGTGTCTCTAACTGCCTCAGGTACTAATGGAACTGGTGAGGCTGGGGGTACCGCATCTCCCTGGGCTCCAACAAGTGCTGGGGAAGCTGAAACTAGGGGTAATGGAGACTCACTGTGTTCCTATAAGGAAAATCTATCCCTCTGACCCAGTGGGGAATGACTAGTACCTTCCCCCGGGTCCATAGCTATCTCTCGTTTGTGCCATCTCCTGAGCGTAGGTAGCCTGTTAGATAAGAAACACAAAGCACAATTTCGATTTCATATGTTCTTATAACTTTGCTCTATAGCATGATCTATTAATTGAAATGAACGTAACCATTCCTAAATGCCCCATAGCCTCCTGATTATAAGTGTGGTGCATAACACACCTATAAGCAAGACTTTACTCGATACGGCTTGTGGACTCCTTGGGATACGACCTGCTCTGATACAAGGTTTGTCATGACCCAAACTAGGGGAGGCACGACTGGCACTCGATACTGTATTCAATCGAAATAGCCACTAAACATACTAGCTAACTACACCGGGGGCCCAATAGATCGGGCAGCAAAACATATGAAATACTAAGCCTTGACCATTAAGGTCATGACCTGAATAACAATAAGCCATATAAACAAAGGTAGAGGAGCAAAAATAATAAAGTACTATTTGGCCGACGAGTCTGCGACTAGAGACATACATGCCTACACACATATATATACATGCCAAGCCTATGAGCTGGAGACTGGAAGCTGCAAAAAGAAACCTAGAATATTGTGTCCACAATAGCCTCTAAGAGTATCACAAGCACTGCCGGGACAAGGCCCCGACAATACCCAAACTGTACAACAAAAGTAATCATTCTGTGAGAGCTCCAGGAAGAGGTGGAGCTTACCAACTCATAGCTAAACCCTAAAATCCTAATGGAGGGGTCGATCAGAGTCCCTACCTAGACCCTGCACGCACGAAACAAAAATGCAGTGTCCCCAGGCAACGGGACATCAGTACAAATAAAAATATACTGGTATGTAAGGCAGAAAGTAGAATCATACATAGCTGATGGAAAAAACAAAGTAATAGAGATTACACCTGACACTGAAACTCTGATAGCCTCCAGGGCCGACATCCAACCTCATAGTTATCAAATATGCATGGTATGCTCGTGTAATCGTACGTCGTGAATACATTTATATTGATGCAAATGCATGACATACCCAACCAAACTCTAGCAATGGTGGTCTCTCCCAGTAGCTAACCGGTATCATATTTCCAGCCTGTGGCCATTTGTACAATATATATAGTCTTCCGGGCAAATAGGCCCCTTACATCTGATTATAGCTCGAAGTCCATGCATAATATACCATGTATGATATGAACTTTGAATGCACATAATAGGCCATAAGAAGAACTTATCCAATCTTGGCTCATTGGTTCACTTATTCTCATAATCTCATAATCACCTTCATATCGCATATAATTTTCTCGTGGAACTTCATATATATTTTTTTGAATAAGCTTGAAAACTTAACTCGACTTTTAGAAAGATAACTTAACTCTGAAGATGTTCATAAAAAGCTTAAGGTACTTCACTTAGTCCTTATACCTGATTTCTTGATGATTAGTAAAGGAAAGTATTTCAAAAATAAAGTGTTTTAGTAGTTTAAACATAAAAATTATATTTGAGATTTTTAGAAATCGACGTGTCACTTTAGAGATTATAAAATACACTTTAACAAGGAAGAAGCACTGATTGCAAATACTAAATGCCTTTATTTTTAAGTCACATAACCCAAAGACGAATAAGAATTCATATATATATAGACATATAGTTAAGAAAACCAACAAAATGACATATATATAGATGTCGAATACCCTATTTAACCGAACGAGTGGAATATCAACCTAATAGCATCATGAAAACACTTCAGCTATGATCCCAATGACTTTCACAGAAGGTCTTTCTAGTAATAGAATAGTAAAATATCACATTTGGCGTCTTAGGAATTTCCCATAATTCGTGCAAAAAGGAAGGACTGAGCTTAGCCTTAGAATACCTCTCCAACGAACGTCAGAATACCTGTAGTTCCTTCACGAAAGTTGTTCCTTATGTCCCAAGCTTCGCAAACACTATATATATGCTACTTATATGCACCTATAAACAGTTCATAATTGAGTTTAAATTGGCAGATTTGCTATCTGATCTTAACTTGACGAAATGTTTGTAGAACTTTGTAAAAACGATCATAAAAGAGTCCCAAGATGATTACCTTGGCAAACCAAGTATAAATATTGAAGAAACAACAAGAACAAAAAATTTCTATCTTTCAAAAATAACTCCAAACACAGCTAATAGAAGGGAGAAATGATTGCAAAGCGTAGAGATTGCGTTTCTAGGCACGGGGGCAAACTTTAACGATAGAAATTGTTAAAAACGCACCTTAATCACTTAAGAACACCATGTAACCTTCTCTTCAGATTACTCACTTTTTTGGGACTAAAATAAAATATTTTGAGGTCTTAAAAGTCGAATTTGCTGACTTATACCACTTGTTTGACCCGACCCGGTTCGCGATCTGGTTTCAGCGCGGACAATCCGCGGTAAAATAGTGATAACTTTTTACTCCGATGTCTGTTTGATGTGAGTTTTTTTTCTTGAATACTAGACTTATAGAACTTCAATTCGGTAGGCTGTGGATCCCATAACTCTTTATATATTGGGAGAAATCATCTTATATATTTGACCCAAAGTTTAGAAAATTTATTAGAGAAATTTATGATAACTTTTGCCGACCTTTATTTCGCAACTTACTTGACTCTGAAACATAACATGTGACCAGTGTAATATTATAATACCTCATATTCTTAGCATATTAGACACTCTTAGTCTTATCCCATAAGTACAAGTTAACTTAAACCTTTCGAACACGCGGGGTACTACCCAAGCCATTTCTTTAACCACGAACCTTTGTTTAAGGGATTCTTTTGACCTAAACCTTTAGTTTAGTTCCTTGATATTACTACACATTTTTAGTCTATCCCAATGTTCTTTACGATATCATATATACCTAATATAACCACGCCGTATTACGTATATTATATAAGAAAAGAGAGGAAAAAAAAAACATATGGGGTCTCACATATAAACTTTTCAAACCTTCAAATTTCCATCTTTCGTTAATTAGAGCCATAACATCCTAGAAACTGCCAAATCCAAATTTGGAAATTTTTTTATGTCCAAAATCACCATCCGGACCTACTAGATCTATCAAAACTCGATATGGTGTTATTTACTAGTCAAGTGTTGGTCAACTCTTACAACTTAAGCTTCCTACAATAGAACTAAGTATTTCAATGCATTCCGAAGAATTTCCAAAACCAAACCAACCATCCTCTTAAGTTACTGTGAGCACGTGATTTTTACCCTAAGCAAATTATTCCAAAAGTTCAAATAAAATAATTTTACAATTTTTAGGAATTTTATTGCATTTTTCGTATTAATTGGTTGCATAATAAATCGTATTAAAAAATACAAAAATATGCATATGCATTAGGATTTTTAATTTTTACGTTTTAGTATTAATGCATTTTGGAAAAAAACAAATTAAAGAAAAATCAAAATAGCATCTATTGTTTTAATTGGAAATTACTACAAAATAGTTATTAAATAATTTTCAGACTTTAATTAGTATAATTGTTAGTTTAATCTCAATTTTATAAAATCAAGAAA
>MU743150.1:8408-86394 GCA_026770625.1 Nicotiana glauca
AGAAATTTAAATATTAAATTAATGTTGACAACAAATAAGTGAAGTACTAAAATAAATACTCTACTTTGAACGTGTTATTAGTTGCAGTGACTAGATAATGTATACACTACATACATATGCATACATGATAAACAAAAATGTGAAACGGACGGAAAAGAGAACAACAAGATGAATGATGTAAATTATCAAATATTGCAAAGAAAAATTTAGGTTGTAGGAATTAAGCATATGATATGTACTGCCATAAAAAAATAATTATAATGATACATACCTTAATAAAAAATGGCTCAACTTAGCAGGAGTTAAGAATAAAATTAGAGCTTCGTGCTGATAACGTGTTATAAAATAAAAACAATACAGTAAAATGTAAATAAGAAGAGATAAAAAGAAGGGAAAAGAGTTTTCTTCTTTCATTTTGGTATCTCTTTCCATTGCAATTACATGGCCTTTTATAGGCATAAAAAGTAAAGACGATTGACATAAAATAAGAGATTTAATCTTAATTCACAACATGGGCATCTAATGTAATATCCAATATAGCATCTAATGTAGCATCAAATGTACAAATTATTCATAACAGTCTAGTCAAATTTTATATTTTGCTACTTTGTATGGTATGAAAATCGACACAAACATAAGTAAACAGTTTAATGGAAGTAGGTAGATCGAAGCTCCTCAATCAAACACCTTTATTGCTTAACAGCTAAAAGGGTATAAAATTAACCAATAAAATGTAGCGTTACACTTGTAATACAAACTAGAATTAGGAGATCTGGAGATTATAATAAGTTAAAGTTTATTTATATACTAATATCATTAATAACGTATATACAATATCAGTACATATTATAAACGAAAAATATCAAGATATAGGACGGTTCCTTGTCTTACTTGCTACTAGTAATATCGACACATAACATGCATGTGTCCGTGATTCAAAAAAAATTCAAAATATATGTTGCTAACATTTGTATGGATGAAATTGGTTGATAACAAGTGGTCAAATAGCGAGATGATATGTGAAACTTCACCGAATACAGGCAACAAATAAGTCAACTAATAATTGATATCGGGTCCGAAGGGTGTAATCGATATGAGATCGATCCCGAAGGGAACATAGCCGATAATAGAGATTCAAAGGTTTGACATCGAGTAGAGCAGCCGTTACAAAAAATATCTGCATTCAAAGCCAATCGTTATATTTTTATTCTCATTCATGAGGAGTTTGATTTTCGGATCTTGTCCCCCTATGTAGAGGCTATAAATAGCAAGATTAGCATTGTAAGATATGAAACATTCCGCACACAAAATCTATATAATCTATTGTTTTACACTCAATCTAAACAGTTTCATCATTGCTTTTACTTTTGCTCTCGGAAAGACCGAGTTCAGAGTAAGGCTTGTTATTTCCTTTAATTTCAGTCGTTAATTTTATTTTTTTCCATTTCTTTATTATTTCTTGGATCAAATCAATTCATTTATCTATAAACCACGGTATAAATTTTTGTCTATTTCTTTATTATTATTTTTTGGATCAAATCAATTCGTTTATCTATAAACCACGGTATAAATTTTGAGCTTAAAAATGAGTACACGGTGAATTAGAAAAACATGATACAAAAAACTTAGCCTTACACATGCTAAAAGAGGCAATATAAGTAGCAAATACAAGTGTATACTTAGAGAGAAGACGTAATTTATTTTAGAGTCGAGGCTTTATTTAAAATTTGGCACATAACAAAATATTCCGTCCTTAATTTCTCATTAATCCACCATTCCCTATTGGTTAAACCTGATAACACAGTAGTTTCTAACAAAACAAATCAAAATAAAAGTAAATCTCTACAACTCTTTCCTTTTCTTTTCCAAATCCAAATAAAGAATTCGAACCTCCTAATCTTCAAAAATGAATGTTTAACAACGAGAGTCCATTAGATCAGACCTCGAGCCCCTAACCATCATAACCTTAAATTCCTCGAAATCGATCATCCCGTCGC
The DNA here is from genome assembly GCA_026770625.1 of Nicotiana glauca. Classification (NCBI taxonomy): domain Eukaryota; kingdom Viridiplantae; phylum Streptophyta; class Magnoliopsida; order Solanales; family Solanaceae; genus Nicotiana; species Nicotiana glauca. The sequence goes on from MU743150.1 coordinate 10,406, forward strand.
CGTCACAATCAACGCCGCCGATCATTTCCCGGCACTCTTCCAGCGAACATTCTTCACCTAAACGCTTCATCACGTTCTGCAACTCATCAGCAGAGATGGATCCATTCTTGTCCACATCAAACACAGAGAAAGCTTCCTTAAGATTCTCCAAAATTTCATTCGAATCGATATTTTTGGTGTTGAGTTCGATGAATTCTTGCAAATCGATGAACCCATCTCCGTCGGCGTCAACTTCCTTAATCATATTCACCGATTCTTCCTCCGTTACGGCGTTTCCTAGGCTAGCCATGATGTAACCCAGTTCCAACGATGAAATTTTTCCGTCGCCGTTCATGTCGAACTTGCTGAACACCTGTTCTAGCTCCTCTTCGATCTTCGACGGAGAGTTTACCAGCGGCGAACTTGACGTCGATGGGGTTTTCGAGTTGGGCAAGCTCTTCTTCTTGCGATTGAACAGAGATTTGAATCTCATACCTAAAGGGCGGGGTGTATTATCAAAGAACAGAATGCAAGATAGAGAGAAGAGTTAAAAGAAAACTGATTGGGAGATTTGTTTGAGAGGATTATAAAGGGGTAGTTTGAAATATTTATTAGTAACTATTTTCTAGCAGTTCTATACCTTTTTGGATTTTGATGAAAGTTGTGTTAGCATACTGGAGAGACTGCGTGAATGCACGATGAGAATCATGCCGTCCGTACCTACCGGCTACCTCGCGACAAAAAATTAATTGTGAACTAATTAAAATTCTTGTCAAATTAAAATATAGTCAAAAAAATTATATAATATGACTCTTTTAAAATGTAAATAATTTTAAAATTTGAAAGCGGCGAAGAGGATGATAAATGGTTGTCGCTTCGATTTTTCGATTCGGTTTGTATTGTTCGATTTTAATTTTTTAGCTTTTAATTTTAAAAAATATAAAATCAAATTCGAACCAAAATAAGTGTGGTTTAGTTTGATTTTTCTCTTTTCAATTTGGTTATTCGTTATATCATATAAGATAATTAAATAATTGAATAATTATATTTTATGATTAAAAAAAAATATTATAGAGAATAAGAAGTAACAATGTTAAATCTCTAAAATATAATTTCTAATATTAGTCACGTGTAAAACATTTAAAACTCAACAATTAAGGTAACATGTCCAAACATAAAAATAAAAAAAATGTAAACCATAATCCAACTTCAGACGAGATTAATTCTTGTTTGCAACTATTAAGCAGTGAAACTTTTGAAGAAGATTTTGATGAAAGTTTCGCAATCAAAATACTATTTAGTAAAGACGAGAGAAATAAGGGGTTATATTCTAAAGATGAAGAATGGGGCTTTATATACCCTAGTACAAATAGGTCACTACGTAAGTAAGGCTAAAAGTAGGGCTGTTCTTTCGATCGGATATTCGAAATTCGAATCGATTCATTCAATTTCGGATTGGATTGGATTTCGAATTGTGTTTATTAAAATTTTGAATTTCGGATTGTGTTTATTAAATTTGGAATTCATATCGGATTCGGATTGGAATATTTTAATCCGATCCGATCCGAGATTCGAAATTATTAGGACATGTATATATACTACTATCACGACCCCGGTTTACCCTACATGAACCATCGTGACGGCACCTAGTCTCTACGACTAGGTAAGCCTAACAATGCGGAATATAAGCAACAATTGTGGAAGAGATAATTAAAAACTGGAATAATGAAATAAAATAGTGTTTAAAATATTGTTTGGCATAGACAATAACAACTCTTGAAACTAAGAACATTTTTCAAAACCTGGAATCTCATGATCACAAGCCTTTGAATGTCTATAAGCATCTAACTCCAGAAAATCTAACAAAGAAATCAAAGTACAGAAGGACTAATACAAAAGGGAGAGTAGAAAGGGACTCGCCGGTCTGCGGACGTGGCAGATATACCTCGTAGTCTCTACGAACGCCTCGCCTCAAGTATGATAAGTCTGAGTGGAGGTACCTGGATCTGCACATGAAAAACATGCACAGAAAGGGCATGAGTACACCACAATGGTACTCAGTAAGTACCAAGTTTAACCTCGGTCGGGTAGTGACGAGGAAGCTTAAGGCCCTACTGAGATTAAATGAAATATAAGGTATGACAATATAAGATAAAACAATACAGTTGAAAGATAATGATATGAGTTAATACAGGATAATAAGGATAACAACAACTGAAACAGAGGCAAAAACAATCACAAGGAATACCACTTTTCACAAAGATAACAACTGGAGATCTCTCAGTGTCCCGATGATCTCTTAGTACCCTCAATATATACTAGTGATCTCTTGGTATCCTTAATATATGTTAGGGATCTCTTGGTACCCCGAGGATCTCTTGGTATCCTCAATATATGCTAGGGATCTCTTGGTATCACGAGGTTCTTTTGGTATCCTCAATATACGTGCTGGGGATCTCTCGGTATCCCGCACCGCAGCTCAAATCATAAATACATATAGGGGATCTCTCGGGATGCCGTCCCGTAGTCCCAAAGTAAAACACACAACAATAACATAAAGAATACTCAACTAAACTCAATTTCGTACCAAAGTAAAACAGGTAATTCTAACATAACATGCTTCACATAATACAATTAAGGCAACTTAAGCAATAAAGCAATTAAGTCAATTAAACATGCTTCCCTAAGCTAACAGCATGCTTAAATTTCAAGTAGAATAAGCAGGAAAGGAAACACTATTAAAGCTACGTTAGTGAAAACAAGATTTTCAAGAATTAGCACAAGTACGCACTCGTCACCTCACGTGCAAGGCATTTCAATTACCACAATACCAAATCCTAAGGGGAATGTCCTCCCCACAAGGTTAGGCAAGCCACTTACCTCGAACCAGCTCAAAATCAACCCGAAATCACGTCTTTGCCACGAGTACTCGAATCCAAATGGCCCAAATCTATTCAACTCAATTGCATAATGTAAATAACACTTCAAGTAACTGATTCTACAAATAAATTCTAAGTTAATACGCAAAATTAGGTAAAATGACCAAAATACACCTCAGACCCACGTCTCGAAATCGGGTAAAATTTATATTTTTAGAATCCTTACACTCTTACGAGTTCATTCATACCAAAAGTACAAAAATCGGACCTCAAATGGCCCCTCAAATCGTCACTCAAAGCCCTCCAATTAATTAATCCCTACCTCAATTTACCACTAATTTTCCTTAAATATTTATGCTTAAAATGATAAAATCACCATAATAATGAGTTTAGGTTCCAGTAATCTTACCTCCTCGAAGCTCCCTTGAATTTCCTCTCAAAAACCTCCCCAAAAGCTCGATTCTCGGATGAAAATAGTGGAAGAATAACGCAAATTCACGAAGATAACTATTTATATGTTCTGCCCAGCGATACCGCATCTGCGGTCCAAATTTACGCACCCGTGGACCGCTCCTGCGCAAAATATACCGCTTCTACGGTTTCCCATAAGTTCTCCTTTTCTACACCTGCGCCCCAGTCACCGCATATGCGGGCTCGCAGGTGTGGCAAAAATTCCGCATCTGCGTTTTCAGCCTTTTTTCCTCTTGGCCACTTCTGCGGCTTGACTCCGCATCTGCGGGAGTCGCATCTGCGGCCTCTCAACCGCAGATGCAGTTATGACAACATCCCAAAGACTTCATCTGCAACTTCAATTTTCCAACTTCTCGTTAATCATCCGAAACTATCACAAGGCCTCCAGGATATCAACCAAAAGCATGGACAAGTCATATACCACTATCCAAACTTATACTAATCCTTAAAATACCTATAAAGACATCGAAACATCGAATTAACCATGGATTCAAGCCTAATAACACCAAAACTCTCAATTTACGCTTTCGATCAAAAAGTCTATCAAACCCTGTCCGAATGACCTAAAATTTCAGACACACATCACATTCAACACTGCGGAGCTATTCCAACTTCCAAAATTTCATTCCGACCCTCGGATCAATATCTCACTATCGAACCGGAAACTTCAAAAATTCAACTTTCGGCATTTCAAGCCTAAATTAGCTACGGACCTCCAAGACACAATCCGAATACGTGTCTAAACCCAAAATCACCCAACAGAGCTAACAGAACCATTATAATTCCATTTTGAGGCCGTCTTCATACTATTCCGACTACGGTCAAATTTTAAAAACTTAAGCTCTCATTTAGGGACTAAGTGTCCCAAAACTCTCCGAAACTCCAAATAATTACTCCCGACAACTCATAATAACAGAAACAAACACGAGGAAAGCAGTTAATAGGGGATCGGGGCATAAATTCTTAAGACGACTAGCCGGGTCGTCACATCCTCCTACATATAAACATTCGTTCATCCGCGAACGAGCATAGAGACATACCTGAAGTAGTGAAAAGACGAGGGTAACTGCTGCGCATATCCTGCTCAGTTTCTCAGGTCGCCTCTTCGACCGGCTGACCCCGCCATTGAACCTTCACTGATGTAACGTTCTTTGATCTCAGCTTTTGAACCTGTCTATCCAATATTGCCACAGGCACCTCAACATAAGATAGATCTTTGTCCAACTGAACGGAACTGAAATCCAACACATGCGACGAATCACCATGATACCTACGGAGCATCGAAACATGAAATACCGGATGAACTCCTACCAATCTGGGAGGTAAGGCAAGCTCAAAAGCAACCTCCCCAACACGCCTCAATATCTTAAAAGGGCCAATAAACCTAGAACTCAACTTCTCCTTATTCCCAAATCTCATAATGCCCTTTATAGCCGAAACCCGAAGAAGAACCCGCTCTCCAACCATATAGGAAACATCACGAACCTTCCGGTCCATGTAACTCTTGTGTCTGGACTGGGCCGTGCGGAGTCTATCCTGAATCACCTTAACTTTCTCCAAAGAATCTTGAACCAAGTCTGTGTCCAATAATCTAGCCTCACCCGACTCAAACCAACTGTCACGACCCCAATCCCGGTCGTGATAGCGCCCAACACAAATGCTAGGCAAGACCGATCATATAATGCTCACAACTCAACCACACAACCCATTTCCAGTTTATAGCATTAAATTATCAAATAATATAGCTCTAACCAGTGATAATAGATAGAAATAGTACGGAAATCATAACGACTACCAATAAAACTCCCAAAGACCTGGGGTCATGAGTCTAGAGCCTCTAAGATAACAGAATAATAAATCCTCAGTAATACTGATGTTCACAAATGCGGAAATAATAAAGGGATAGGGGAGGAGTCGGGTCCTGCGAACGTCAGGCAGCTACCTCGACAACTCCTGAGAAGATTTGAAGCAGCAAATAGCTCAACTATGCTTCCGAGACACCTGAATCTGCACACATGGTGCAGGGAGTAAAGTGAGTACTTCCAACTCAGTGGTAATAGACATATATAATGACTGAAAGTATGAAATCCCGAAAATACCACAATGTAAAGCTAACACTAACAATTTAGCATAGTTAACAGTGAAATGGCAACAAAACAGAAACAACTAGATCAGATAAACATCAAAACATGAATGCAATGCAATGCACCTGACCGATGCAGCGTACAACCCGATCCATTTGGGTACCCGCGCTCACTGTGGGGGTTCAGACTCCAGAGGGGCTCCTATAGCCCAAGCGCAATATCATCGTAGCACTTGCTGCGACGTGCAGCCTGACCCACACTCAGTCCAGATATATGCATATAAGCCACACAGGCACAGTCAAGTTTATCATATTCAGTTCCATTTATTAGGAATTATAGATTTAAGTGTTTAAAACTTTAGAAATTTACTAATCATTTCGAGACAGTGTTTAACTCAGGACTGATATCATGAAAACATGCTAAGCATTATGGAAACAGTGATAATAATCCCTAAGGGATCCCAATAATCGGCACGCAACCCAAATATACTCATAAAAATCCAAGTAGGATGTTTACTAATCAGTCTATAGTCCAAAGCACAACTTGGACACCACTCGGGGCGGACTAAGCCACAAACCCCAATCACAAACGACCCCGCACTCGTCATGGAGTGTGTGTCTCGCCTTAATGTAGCGTCACAGTGTGATAAACCGGGGTTTCAAACCCTCAGGTCTTCATCTACATCTATTACTCACCTCAAGCCGACCATAAGACTAGTCCGCTATGCCTTTCCTCTCGAATCCACCTCCTCGTGCGTCAAATCTGGTCAAAACAACAACGAATACATTACAATAGGCTAAAGAAACATAACACAATTGAAAAGACTCGAAAAACACCAAAATCACGAAGTTGGCAAAACCCTAGCCCTGGGCCCACTTCTCTAAAAATTACAAAATTTATATCACCGGATTCCTCGTCTCGCCACGAGTCTATACATATTAAATTTACTAAAATCAGAGTTCAATTGCCCTTTAGAAACCCAATTTTAAACTCCCTTAAGTTCCAAGCCCTAACCTCCATTTTTACCCTCTAGTTCCTCGAATTTCAGTGATTATTCCATGTTTTTACACCATAATAACATATTCCGAGTCTAATAATTCATACCTGATGCCACCCCCTCGAATTCTCTTCAAAATCGCCCAAGAATCGCCTAAGTCCGAAGTCCAAATGTCTTCTTCTCTTTCAAAAATCGTGAAACACTGTTCACTAAAACCCCTGCCAGGTTTCGCTTCTGCGGTCACGCTACCGCCTATGCGGGATCGCTTCTGCGGCCAAATGACCGCTTATGCGATTTTTCACTTAAGATTCCAGACTTCGCTTATGCGACTCAATATCCTCTTATGCAGTTCCCTATCGACCGCTTCTGTGCTAAATATGACCGCTTATGCGGTCTTCACTTAAATCCTCAAACCGCTTATGCGGTCGAGAACCGCTCCTGCGATTTCCGTTTTTATGGAAAGCCTTCCGCTTCTGTGAAATATGCCCAGACCTCAAAGGACCGCTTCTGCGACCTCCACGCCGCATCTGCGGAACCGCTGCTGCGGCTCCTTTTCCACAGATGCAGAAATACCAGTCGACAGAAAGATCAGACCTGCAACAATGCTTCAAACTTCCCGTTTAACCACCCGAAATCACACCGAGGCCCCCGGGACCTCAACCAAAGGCACCAACACATCCTACAACCTTATTCAAACTTGTTCCAATCCTCAAAACATGTCAAACAATGCTAAAACCATTAAATCACATCGAATTCAAGCCTAAGTTTCTTCAAAACTTTTGCAATACACATTCGATCAAAAACCCGACCAAACGACGTCCGAATGAATTGAAAATTTGCAGACATATCCAAAATCACCCAGCGAAGCTACTGCAACTCTCGGAATTCCATTCCGACCCTCGGATCAAAATCTCACCTATCAACCGGAATTCGCCAAAATTCAAACTTCGCTAATTCAAGCCTAATTCTACACCGAGCATCCAAAATCAATTCCGATCGCACTCCTAAGTCACAAATCATCCCCCGAAGATAACCAAAATACCGAAATTCACATCCGATTCCTCTAACTATATAGTCAACTTCTTGTTGACTTTTCCAAAACAAGCTTCCTTCTAAGAGGCTAAGTGCCTCAGTTCCAACTAAAACCAATTCAATTCTATTCGATCCATTCAATTACTGATATCGAAACATAGAGCAACATAATATGAGGGAAATGGGGCGGTAAAATACGTGACGACGGGCCGGGTCGTCACATCCTCCCCAACTAAAACAAATGCTCGTCCTCGAGCGGGTTAAGAAACATACCTGGAGTCTCAAACAAGTGAGGATATCTGCTCCGTCTCCCAGGTGGCCTTCTCCACGGACCAACCTCTCCACTGCACCTTCACCGAAGCTATGTCCTTAGACCTCAATCTCCGAACCTGACGACCCAAAATAGCCACTAGCTTCGCATTGTAGGTGAAATGATCATCTAACTGGACTGTGCTGAAGTCTAACACATGAGACGGGTCCCCAACATACTTCGGGAGCATAGACACATGAAATACCGGATGCACTCCCAACAGGCTGGGTGGCAAAGAAAGCATATAGGCCACCTCCCCAATCCTCCTAAGTATCTCAAAAGGGCCAATGAACTGCGGACTCAACTTCCCTTTATTTCCAAATCTCATAACGCCCTTCATAGGCAAAACCTTCAACAAGACCTTCTCGCCCACCATATAAGATACATCTCGAACCTTCCGGTCCGCGTAACTCTTCTGACGCGACTGAGCTGTGTGAAGTCTCTCCTGGATCACCTTCACCTTTTTTAAGGCATACTGAACTAACTCTGTCCCCAAAAGTCTAGCCTCGCCAGGCTCAAACCAACCAACCGGAGATCTACACCGTCTTCCATATAAGGCCTCATACAGCGCCATCTGAATACTGGATTGGTAGCTTTTATTGTAAGCAAACTCTGCAAGTGGCAAGAACTCAGCCCAAGAACCTCCAAAGTCAATAACACAAGCACGCAACATGTCCTCCAATATCTGAATAGTACGCTCAGACTGCCCGTCCATCTAAGGATGAAACACTGTGCTCAACTTTACCTGCGTGCCTAACTCTCGCTGAAAAGTCCTCAAGAACTGGGAAGTAAACTGAGTACCCCTATCTGAGATAATAGAAACTGGGACCCCATGCAACCGTACAATCTCCCGAATGAAAATCTTCGCTAATAGCTCCGAAAAATAGGTAGTACACATCGGAATGAAGTGCGCGGACTTGGTCAGCCTATCCACAATCACCCAAATCGAATCAAACTTCTTCGAGGTACGAGGGAGACCACTCACAAAATCCATAGTAATCCTTTTCCATTTCCACTCTGGTATATTCATCCGCTGAAGTACACCACCGGGCTTCTGATGCTCTTATTTGACCTGCTGATAGTTGAGACACCGAGCTACATAACTCACAATATGCTTCTTCATCCTTCTCCACCAATAATGCTGTCTCAAATCCTGATACATCTTCGCGGCACATGGATGAATAGAATACCGCGAACTGTGGGCCTCATCCAATATCAACTCCCGAAGCCCATCCGCATTAGGCATGCAAATCCGGCCCTGCATCCGTAACACACCATCATCACTAATAGTTACATCTCTAGCATCATCATGCTGGACCCTGTCCTTTAGGACAAGCAAGTGTGGGTCATCATACTGGCGCTCTCTAATGCGGTCAAACAAGGGAGATCAAGATATCACACAAGCCAACACCCGACTAGGCTCCGAAATATCTAACCTCACCATTCGATTGGCCAAAGCCTGGACATCAACTGCAAAGGGCCTCTCCCCAACTGGAATGTACGCCAAACTACCCATACTCACCGCCTTTCGGCTCAAATCATCAGTCACTACATTGGCCTTCCCCGGATGATACAAAATGGTAATGTCATAATCCTTGAGTAACTGAAGTCACCTCCGCTGCCTCAAATTAAGATCCTTCTATTTGAACAAATGTTGAAGGCTGCGATGATCAGTATATACCTCACAAGATACGCCATATAGGTAGTGCCTCAAAATCATCAAAGCATGGACTATGGCAGCCAACTCCAAATCTTGTACAAGGTAGTTCTTCTCATGAGGCTTCAACTGACGAGAAGCATAAGCAATTACTCTACTCTCCTGCATCAATACACATCCGACCCCAACTCATGAAGCATCGCAATACACCGTGTAAGAACCTGAAGTTGATGGCAATACTAATACTGGAGCTGTGGTCAAAGTTGTCTTGAGCTTCTGAAAGATCTCCTTGCACTTGTCTGACCATACAAATGGAGAATTCTTTTGTGTCAACCTTGTCAAGGACGAAGCAATAGTTTAAAAACCCTGAACGAACCTGCGATAATAACCCGCCAAACCGAGGAAACTCCGAATCTCAGTGGCTGAGGACGGCCTAGGCCAACTCTGCACCGCCTCAATCTTCTTTGGATCAACCTGAATACCATCACTGGACACCACGTGTCCCAGAAAAGCCACAGAACTAAGCCAGAACTTATACTTGGAGAACTTTGCATAAAGCTTCTCCTCTCTCAGTCTCTGCAACATCACCCTCAAATGCTGCGCATGCTCCTCCTCGCTATGCGAGTACACCAGGATATCATCAATAAACACAATCACAAATGAATCCAGATACGGCCGAAATACATTGTTCATCAAGTGCATGAACGCGGCTGGGGCATTAGTCAGTCCAAAATACATAACTAGAAACTCATAATGCACATATCTCGTCCTGAAAGCTGTCTTCATAATGTCTAAATCCCTAATCTTCAACTGGTGATAGCCTGAACGGAGATCAATCTTAGAGAATACACTTGCCCCCTGAAGCTGGTCAAACAAATCCTCAATAAGGGGTAGTGGATATTTGTTCTTCACTGTCACCTTATTCAACTGTCTGTAGTCAATGCACATCCTCATTGTGCCATCTTTCTTCTTCACAAATAAGACCGGTGCACCCCACGGTGACACACTCGGGCGAATGAACCCCTTATCTAGGAGTTCCTGAAGCTGCTCCTTTAATTCCTTTAACTCAGCTGGTGCCATACGATAGGGAGGAATAGAGATAGGCTGAGTGCCCGACACCAGGTCAATACCGAAATCAATGTCCCTATCCGGCGACATGCCTGGCAGGTCTGCTAGAAACACATCAGAGAAATCCCTCACAACAAGAACTGAATCAAGACTAGGAGTCTCAGCTCCGACATCCCTCACGAAAGCCAAATGCGATAAACAACCCTTACCAACCATCCACTGGGCCTTTAAGAAAGAAATCACCCTGCTGGGCACATAATCAGTCATACCTCACCACTCGATCTTCGGAACACCCAAAATAGCCAACGTAACTGTCTTGGCATGACAGTCCAGTATAGCATGGTACGGGGATAGACAATCCATAACCAGAATCACATCAAAATCTACCATGCCCGACAATAACAAGTCAACTCGGGTCTCCAAACCCCCAATAGTCACCAGACATGATCGATATACATGATCCACAATAATAGTATCACCCACCGGGGTAGATACGTGCACAGGTAAGGCACGACAACCATGGGTCGTACCCAAATAATGAGCAAAATATGAAGATACATAGGAATAGGTAGATCCGGTATCAAACAAAACAGAGGCATCCCTGTGGCAGACTGAGATAATACCTGTGATAACAACATCGGATGCAATTGCATCCCTCCTGTCTAGAATAACATAGAATCGAGCCTGACCACCGCTAGATCGATCTCCATCCCTAGGGCGGCCCCTAGTTGTCTGAGCCCCACATCTACCTGACTGGGATGGTGCTGAAGTAGATGGAGTAGAAGAGGAGGGCTGATCCCTCTACTGAGACCGACCACCACGAAGCCGAGGACACTGTCTCCTCATGTGACCAAACTCACCGCACTCGTAGCAACGACCCAAAGCTGGAGAAGGGGACTGAAGGGAACCCCTCGCTGCAGATGAACCCTGGGCTGAAGAAGCAGGAGTAGAGCTCTAAGCTGGAAGGGCGCTAAGTGAAGACTGACACTGCTGATAACCCTGACGACCACGGCCTGAAGAAACCCCACTGGACTCTGTACGACCTGAATGAGGAGGTCTAAAAGAACGACCCCTGCTGCGCTGGAACTGGCCCCTAGACGGAGCACCACTGAAGCTACCTGAACCTCAAGGCCTTTTGGCCTCCCTCTACTCACGCTCCAGACGACGATCTGTCTCAATCTGACGAGCCATATCAACTACCTCCTCAAACGAGGAAGCCACAACCCTCTCTCTAGTCATCAAAATGCGGACTGGATAGTTAAGACCATCCATAAACCTTCTAATCCTCTCCCGATCTGTAGGGATCATCCAAGTAGCATGCCAAGCTAACTGCGTAAATCTCAACTCATACTGGGTCACAGTCATGTCTCCCTGAACCAACCACTCAAACTGACGACGCAGCTCCTCTCTGCGAGACTGCGGTACATACTTCTCCAGAAAGAGAGTGGAGAACTTCTGCCAAGTAAGGGGCGCTGCTCCAACAGGCCTACGCCTCTCAAACTCCTTCCGCCAAGTAAATGCAGGCCCTGAGAACTGGAAAGTAGTAAAATCCACTCCACTCGACTCCAAAATCCCTGCAGTGCGAAGCATACACTGACACTTGTCTAGAAATCCCTAGGCATCCTCACCCTCAGCGCCACTAAACATCGGAGGCTGGAGCCCACCGAACCTCTCCAGCCGACGCTGTTCGTCGTCTGGCATAGCTGGAACCATAAAGTCTGGAGCTGGTGCGACTGGCGCAACTGGGGCAACTGGTGCAACTGGTGCGACTGGCTGAGCTGGGGCTGATCCCAGTGTCTGCAGTCCCTGAACACCCTGCTCGGGTGTCCGAGCAGCGGGGGTCTGCTGACCACCCTCGGTCTGAGAAGTAGTTGCTGCAGTAATGGCTGAGACTGCCTGAGCCAGGCCAGTGCAGACGGATAAGATCTGAGCTAAAGCTTCCTAAAGACCAGGAATCATAATGGGCACCGTCGGTGCCTGAACAGGTGCTGCTGGAGCATCTACAGCTGGAGGTTGGTTCGGAACCTAGACAGCTAGTGGATCTGCAGGTGCTTCTCTCACTGGTCTGCCTTGACCATGACCACGACCACGGCCTTTAGCGGGTGGCAATGGTGGTCGTCCGTCACGTCCGGTAGCACGGGTTCTTGCCATCTGCGAGAGAGTAGAATACAGAAATTTAGGTCTCAGAACAACAAAGCCGCACGAAAAGAGTTTCAAGAATATAAAGTGTTTCCTAAAGGTTCTGCAGCCTCTCGAGGATAAATACAGACATCTCAGTACCGATCCGCGAGACTCTGCTAACCGGCTCATGATTCATGAGGCCTAGTAACCTAGGCTCTGATACCAACTTGTCACGACCCCAATCCCGATCGTGATGGTGCCTAACACAAATGCTAGGCAAGACCGATCATATAACGCTCACAACTCAACCACACAACCCATTTCCAGTTTATAGCATTAAATTATCAAATAATATAGCTCTAACCACTGATAATAGACAGAAATAGTACGGAAATCATAAGACTACCAATAAAACTCCCAAAGACCTGGGGTCATGAGTCTAGAGCCTCTAAGATAACAAAATAATAAATCCTCAGTAATACTGATGTTCAAAAATGCGGAAATAATAAAGGGATAGGGGAGGAGTCGGGTCCTGCGAACGTCAGGCAGCTACCTCGACAACTCCTGAGAAGCTCTGAAGCAGCAAATAGCTCAACTATGCTCCCGAGACACCTGAATCTGCACACATGGTGCAGGGAGTAAAGTGAGTACTTCCAACTCAGTGGTAATAGACATATATAATGACTGGAAGTATGAAATCCCGAAAATACCACAATGTAAAGCTAACACTAACAATTTAGCATAGTTAACAGTGAAATGGCAACAAAGTAGAAACAACTAGATCAGATAAACATCAAAACATGAATGCAATGCAATGCACATGACCGCTGCGGCGTACAACCCGATCCATTTGGATACCCGCGCTCACTGTGGGGGTTCAGATTCCAGAGGGGCTCCTACATCCCAGGCGCAATATCATCGTAGCACTCGCTGCGAAATGCAGCCCGATCCACACTCAGTCCAGATGTATGCATATAAGCCACACAGGCATAGTCAAGTTTATCATATTCAGTTCCATTTATTAGGAATTATAGATTTAAGTGTTTAAAACTTTAGAAATTTACTAATCATTTCGAGACAGCATTTAACTCAGGACTGATATCATGAAAACATGCTAAGCATCATGGAAACAGTGATAATAATCCCGAAGGGATCCCAATAATCGGTATGCAGCCCAAATATACTCATAACAATCCAAGTAGGATGTTTACTAATCAGTTTATAGTCCAAAGCACAGATTGGACACCACTGAGGGCGGACTAAGCCACAAACCCCAGTCACAGTGTGATAAATCGAGGTTTCAAACCCTCAGGTCATCATCTACATCTATTACTCACCTCAAGCCGGCCACAAGACTAGTCCGCTATGCCTTTTCCTCTCGAATCCACCTCCTCGCGCGTCAAATCTGGTCAAAACCACAACGAATACATTACAATAGGCTAAAGAAACATAACCCAATCGAAAAGACTCGAAAAACACCAAAAATCACGAAGTTGGCAAAACTCGAGCCCTGGGCCCACTTCTCGAAATATTATAAAATTTATATCACCGGATTCCTCGTCTCGCCACGAGTCTATACATATCAAATTTACTAAAATCGGAGTTCAATTGCCCTTTCGAAACCCAATTTTAAACTCCCTTAAGTTCTAAGCCCTAACCTCCATTTTTACCCTCTAATTCCTCGAATTTCAGTGATTACTCCATGTTTTTACACCATAATAACATATTCCGAGTCTAATAATTCATACCTGATGCCACCCTTTCGAATTCTCTTCAAAATCGCCCAAAAATCGCCTAAGTCTGAAGTCCAAAATGTCTTCTTCTCTTTCAAAAATCGTGAAACACTGTTCACTAAACCCCCTGCCAGGTTTCGCTTCTACGGTCCCGCTACCGCCTATGCGGGGCCGCTTCTGCGGCCAAATGACCGCTTATGCGGGTTTTCACTTAAGATGCCAGACTTCGCTTATGCGACTCAATATCAGCTTATGCGGTTCCCTATCGACTGATTATGCACTAAACATGACCACTTATGCGGTCTTCACTTAAATCCTCAAACCGCTTCTGCGGTCGAAAATCGCTCCTGCGGTTTCCGCTATTGCGGAAAGCCTTTCGCTTCTGCGGAATATGCCCAGCCCTCAAAGGACCACTTCTACGACCTCCACGCCGTATCTGCGGAACTCCTTTTGCGGCTCCTTTTTCGCAGCTGCGAAAATACCAGTAGACAGAATGATCAGACCTGAAATAATGCTTCAAACTTCCCGTTTAACCACCCAAAATCACACCGAGGCCCCCGGGACCTCAACCAAAGGCACCAATACATCCTAAAACCCTATTCAAACTTGTTCCAATCCTCAAAACATGTCAAACAATGGTTAAACCATTAAATCACATCGAATTCAAGCCTAAGTTTCTTCAAAACTTACGCAATACGCATTCGATCAAAAACCCAACCAAACGACGTCCGAATGACCTGAAAATTTGCAGACATATCCAAAATCACCTAGCGAAGCTATTGCAACTCTCAAAATTCTATTCCAACTCTCGGATCAAAATCTTACCTATCAACCAGAATTCGCCAAAATTCAAACTTCGCCAATTCAAGCCTAATTCTACACCGAGCCTCCAAAATCAATTCCGATCGCACTCCTAAGTCACAAATCATCCCCCGAAGCTGACCAAAATACCGGAATTCACATCTGAGCCCTCTAACTATATAGTCAACTTCCGGTTGACTTTTCCAAAAGAAGCTTCCTTCTAAGAGGCTAAGTGCCTCATTTCCAACTAAAACCAATTCAATTCTATTCGATCCATTCAAATATTGATATCGAAACATAGAGCAACATAATATGGGGAAACGGTCGTCACACCAACCCACTGGGGATCTACACCGCCTACCATATAAAGCCTTATACGGTGCCATTTGAATGCTGGACTGATAACTATTGTTGTATGAAAAGAAAGAACTGATCCCAAGACTCTCCAAACTCAATCACACACGCCCGGAGCATATCCTCAAGAATCTAAATAGTGCACTCCGACAGTCCGTCCATCTGAGGGTGAAATGTTATACTCAACTCCACCGGTGTACCCAACTCATGTTGAACGGCCCTATAGAATCGTGATGTGAACTGAGTAACCCTATCTAAAATGATGGAAACTGGGATACAATGCAGAAGAACAATCTCCCAGATATAAATCTCCGCCAACCGATTCAAAAAGTAAGCAGTACATACATGAATGAAGTGCGCGGACTTGGTCAGCCGATCCACAATCACCCAAATAACATCGAACTTCCTCAAAGTCTGTGGGAGCCCAACTACAAAGTACATAGTGATCCGCTCCCATTTCCACTCCAGAATCTCTATCTACTGAAGAAACCCACTCGGTCTCTGGTGCTCATACTTCACCTACTGACAGTTGAGGCATCGAGCTACAAATACAATTATATCTTTATTCATCCGCCTCCACCAATAGTGTTTTCTCAAATCCTGATACATCTTCCCGGCACTCGGATGAATGGAATACCGCGAACTATGGGCCTCCTCTAGAATCAACTCCCAAAGCCTATCAACATTGGGTACACAAATCCGACCCTACATCCACAATACCCTGTCATCACCAATAGTCACATCTCTGGCATCACCATGCTGAACTTGTCCTTGAGGACAAGAAAATGTTGGTCAACATAGAGATACTCCCTGATACGATCAAATAAGGAAGACCAAGAAACCATGCAAGCTACAACCCGACTGGGCTTCGAAAGATCCAATCTCACAAACTAGCTGGCTAAGGCCTGAACATCCATCGCCATAGGCCTCTTGGACGTTGGTAAATAAGACAAACTCCCCAAACTCTCTGCACGACAACTCAAGGCATCGTACACCATATTGGCCTTGCCCAAGTGATGTAAAATAGTGATATAATTGTCCTACGGCAACTCTAACTATCTCCTCTGGCGCAAATTTAGATCCGTTTGCTTAAACAGGTGCTGCAAGCTCCGATGATCAGTATAAATCTCACAAGGGACACCGTACAAATAATGATGCCATATATTCAGGGCGTGAACAATGGTAGATAGCTCGAGACCATTAACAGGGTAATTCTTCTCATGCACCTTCAACTGTTTCTGGACGCGTAGGCAATCACCCTACCGTCCTGCATCAAAACCGCCCCAAGGCCAATCCTCGAGGCATCACAATAGATAGTGTAAGACCCTGAATCGGTAGGCAATATCAAAATTGGGGCTGTAGTCAAAGCTGCCTTGAGCTTCTGAAAGCTTGCCTCACACTCTTCTGTCCAATGTAACGGAGCACCCTTCTGGGTCAGTCTGGTCATAGTGGATGCAATCAATGAAAACCCCTCCACAAAATGACGGTAGTAACCCGCCAAGCCAAGAAAACTACAGATCTCTGTAGCTGAGGATGGTCTGGGCCAACTCTACACTACCTCTACTTTCTTCGGATCCACCTGAATACCTCACTCGATACCACGTGGCCTAAGAATGAAATGGAATCCAACCAAAACTCACATTTCGAGAACTTAGCATATAATTTCTTCTCTTTTAGAGTCTGAAGCACAGTCCTCAGGTGTTGCTCGTGATCTTCCTGAATCCGGGAATACAGTAGAATATCATCAATAAAAATAATGATGAACGAGTCAAGATATGGTCGGAACACACTGTGCATCAAATACATAAAGGCTGCTGGGGCATTAGTCAGCCCAAATAACATAACTATGAACTCGTAATGACCATACCGACTCTTAAAAGCAGTCTTTGGGATATCTAGCTCCCGAATCTTCAACTGATGGTAACCTGAGCGCAAGTCAATCTTAGAAAACACCTGTGTGCCCTGAAGCTGGTCAAGCAGATCATCAATACGAGGCAAAGGATAAAGGTTCTTAACTGTAAATTTGTTCAACTAGCGATAATCAATGCACATACGCATAGAACCATCCTTCTTCTTTACAAACAAGACAGGAGCACCCCAAGGTGATACACTGGGCCTAATAAAACCCTTATCAAGCAATTCCTGTAACCGGTCCTTCAAATCCTTCAACTCAGGAGGAGCCATACGATACAAAGGAATAGAAATGGGTTGAGTGCCCGGCAATAGATCAATGCCAAAATTAATATCTCTATCAGGCGGCATGCCCGAAAGATCAGGTGGAAACACATAAGGAAAATCCCATACTACTAGGACTGAATCAACTAAAGGGGTATCAATACTGACATCTCTCATATAAGCTAGATACGCGTCACACCCCTTCTCAACCATTCGCTGAGCCATAAAGAAAGAAATAACTCTACTAGGAGTGTGATCTAAAGTACCCCTCCACTCAACACGCGGTACACCTGGCATAGCCAACGTCACGGTTTTGGCATGACAATCAAGAATAACATAATGGGGTGGCAACCAGTCCATACCCAAGATAATATCAAAATCTACCATGATGAGCAATAATAAATCAGCTCTGGTATCAAAACTACTAAGAGCAACCAAACACGACCGATAAATGCAGTCCACAATAAGAGAATCTGCCACATGAGTAGAAACATAAACACGGGAACTCAAGAAATCTGGAGGTACACCCAAATAGAACCGATGCATCTCTGTGACAAACCAGTATAATACCTGTGATGATAGAATCAGAGGCAACAACCTCGGTACGGGCAGGAAGGGCATAGTATCGGGCCTAACCTCTCCCTCTAGGGCGACCTCTACCTCCCCAACCTCCAACTCTAGCTAGCTGAGCAGGTGGGGTAGCAACTGGAGCTGTAACTATAGCATGAGAACTCTGTGGAGCACACTGTGGCTAAAAAGTCTGTGGAGGCGCACTCCGCCCAAGTCTAGGGCAATCCTTCACCACATGGTATGTGTCACCACACTCAAAACAAGCTTTATAAGGACGTGGCAGCTGTGACTGGCTTGGGTCGGGTCTGCTAGACTGACCTCTAAAAGAACCCCGCACAAGAGGCACGCTAGATACCAGTGGTGCATAATAAGGCCTAGGAGGAGCTAAAATACCACTGGCTACTAGAAGAGCTGAATGAACAGGGCGACTCATATAACCCCTACTATGACGACCTGCAGCTGGGGAACGGGCACCAGAATAATGGCCCGGCTCTCGAGACCTCTTGGCCTCCCTCTCCTCTCTCTCACTCCCTAACATGCATACTTTCAATCCTCCTAGGAACTCTCACCACCTGCGGATAAGAAATATCCATCTCCAACTCATGAGCCATGCTAGACCTGATGCTGGGAATAAGACCTTCAATAAACCAGCGAACCCTCTAGCAAACACTAAAAACAAACGCTGGGGCATGTCTAGCCAAGCTAGTGTAACAGACAACATACTCCGAGACAGTCATAGTACCTTGGCGCAAATGCTCAAACTCTGCATGCCAAGCGTCCCTGAGGCTCTGAGGAACATACTCTCTGAGGAACAAATCTAAAAACTGAGTCCAAGTCAGTGAAGCATCCTCATCGGGACTGTCTAACTCATAGGTGTGCCACCACTTATAGGCGACTCCTCGAAGATGGAAAGAAGTGAAGGAAATCCCGCTCGATCCTGATATACCCATGGTATGGAGAATACAATAACACTCATCTAGAAATCCCAGAGCATCATTGGATGCTAGACCACTGAATACATGAGGCTTGTAGTTCTTGAACCTCTCAGGCCTCATTTGCTCATCCTCAAAAACTGCTGCCCTATCCTCGGGATGATCTCAGACTGCAGGTTGTACAAGAATAATCTCGGGGACCTCCTCAACATGCACTCGCTGCTCGGGAGTGCGGGTGGTGGGAGTCTGTATTCCTCCCCTATCCTAAGATGTAGCTACAACAAGGAAAAGCAACCCTGCCTAAGCCAAAGTGATGTACATGTTCATGAACTGTGCCAGAGTCTCCTGAAGTGCTGGAGTAGTAGTAGCATTAGGCGTATCAGGTTCCTGGACTCCGATTGGAAAAACTGGTGGTACCTCGGTGGCAGCTCGCGCAGGTGCTCTAGTTGCACCACGTGCGCGTCGTCGGCCTCTACCCCGACCCCGGCCTCTGACAGCTGCAGTAGGGGGCATGGGTGCCTGATCATCTTGGCAGCACGTGTCCTCACCATCTAAGAGAGAATAGAAGGCAGAAGTTTAGAATTGTGACGTCAAAATCTCGCACGACAAGGAAATCAAATAAAGTAGAATTTTATAACAGTTACATAGCCTCTCGTAGACAAGTACAGACGTCTTCGTACCGATCAACGAGACTCTAACAAACCGGCCTGTCATTCATGTCTCCTATCAACCTAGAGCTTTGATACCAACTTTTTACGATTCCGGTTCACCCTCTGTGAACCATCGTGATGGCACCTAGTCTCTACGATTAGGTAAGCCTAACAATGCGGAATATAAACAACAATTGCGGAAGAGATAATAAAAACTCGGAATAATGAAATAAAATAGTGTTTAAAATACCGCTCGACATACACAATAACAACTCTCAAAACTAAGAACATTTCCTAAAATCCGAAACTCATGATAACAAGCCTTTAAATGTCTACAAGCATCTAACTCCAGAATATGTAACAAAGAAACGAAAGTACAGAAGGGCTAATACAAAAGGGAGAGCAGAAAGGGACACTTCGGTCTGCGGACACGACAAATATACCTCGGACGCGGAGTCTCAAGCGTGATAAGTTTGAGTGGAGGTACCTGTATCTGCACATGAAAAACATGCACAGAAAGGGTATGAGTACACCATAATGGTACATAGTAAGTGCCAAGCCTAACCTCGGTCGGGTAGTGAAGAGGAAGGTCAGGACCCTACTAAGATTAAATGAAATATAAGGTATGCCAGTATAAGATAAAGCAGTACAGTTGAAAGATAACGATATGAAATTAATACAAGATAATAAGGTTAACAATAACTGAACAAAGGCAAAAACAACCACAAAGAATACCGCTCTTCACAAAGATAATAATCGGGGATCTCTCCGTGTCCCGAGGAACTCTTAGTACCCTCAATATATGCCAAGAATCTCTTGGTATCCCGAGAATCTCTTGGTATCCTCAATATATGCTAGGGATATCTTGGTATCCCGAAGATCTCTTGGTATCCTCAATATACGTGTTGGGGATCTCTCAGTATCCCGCACCTCAATTCAAATCATAAATACGTACAGGGAATCTCCCGGGATACCGTCCTGTAGTCCCAAAGTAAAACACACAGCAATAACACAAAGAATACTCAATTAAACTCAATTTCATACCAAAGTAAAACAGGTAATTCTAACCTAACATGCTTCACATAACACAATTAAGGAAGTTTAAGCAATAAAACAATTAAGTCAATTAAACATGCCTCCCTAAGCTAAAAGAAGGCTTAAATTTCAAGTAGAATAAACAGGAAAGGAAAACACAATTAAAGCTACTTTAGTAAAAACAAAGTTTTCAACAATTAGTACAAGTACGCACTCGTCACCTCACGTACAAGGCATTTCAGTTACCACAATACCAAATCCTAAGGGAAATGTCCCCCACACAAGGTTAGGCAAGCCACTTACCTCGAACCAGCTCAAAATAAACCTGAAATCACGTCTTTGCCCCGAGTACTCAACTCCAAATGGCCCAAATCTATTCAATTCAATTGCATAATGTAAACAACACTTCAAGTAACTAATTCTACAAATAAATTCTAAGCTAATACGCAAAATTAGGTAAAATAACCAAAATACCCCTCAGGCCCACATCTCGAAATCAGGTAAAATTTACATTTTCAGAATTCTCCCAATCTCTCGAGCTCAGTCATACCAAAAGTACCAAAATTGAACCTCAAATGGGCCCTCAAATCGTCACTCAAAGCCCTCCAATTAATCAAGCCCTAACCCTCAATTTACCACTAATTTTTCTTAAATTTTTATGCTTAGAATGATAAAATCACCATAATAATGAGTTTAGGTTTCAATAATCTTAGTTCCTCAAAGATCCCTTGAATTTCCACTCAAAAACCTCCCCAATAGCTCAATTTTTGGATGAAAAAGGTGAAAGAATAACTCAAATTTGCGAAGGCAACCATTTATATGTTCTGCCCAGCGATACCGCATCTGCGGTCCAAATTTACGTACCCACGAACCGCTCCTGCACAAAATCTACCACTTTTGCTGTTTCCCATAAGTTCTCATTTTCCGCACCTGCGACCTAGTCACCGCGTCTGCGGGCTTGCAGGTGCGGCTAAACTTCTGCATCTGCGTTTCAGCGTTGTTTCCTCTTGACCGCTTCTACGGCTTGACTTCGCATCTGCGGCCTCTCAACCGCATATGCGGTTATAACAGCAGCCCAAATACTTCAGTTGCAACTTAAACTTTCCAACTTTCCGTTAACCACCCGAAATCAACCCGAGGCCCAGGAGATCTCAACTAAAAGCACGGACAAGTCATATACCACTATCCAAACTTATATCAATCCTTAAAACATCTTGGGTTCAAGCCTAAGAACTCCAAAACTCTCAATTTACACTTTCGATCAAAAAGTCTATCAAACCTCGTCCGAATGACCTGAAATTTTGTACACACCTCACATTCAACACTACGGAGCTACTCCAACTTCCGCAATTCTATTTCGACCCTCGGATCAAAATCTCACTATTGAACCGAAAACTTTAAAAATTTAACTTTTAGCATTTCAAGCCTAAATTAGCTACGGACATCTAAGACACAATCCGAACACGCTCCTAAACTCGAAATCACCCAACAGAGCTAACGAAATCATCAAAATTCTATTCCGAGGTTCCGACCACGGTCAAATTTCCAAAACTTAATCTCTCAATTAGGGACTAAGTGTCCAAAAACTGTCCGAAACTACAAATAATTCCTCCTGGCAACCCACAATAGCTGAAACTAACATGGGAAAAGTAGTTAATATGGGACCGAAGCTTAAATTCTTAAGACGACCGGCTGAGTCGTCACAACTACAATTTTGTTTTGGATATTGTGGGTTGGATGTATCTATATTGGCACCATAGTACGCTCATAATTGCATAAAGATGAATTTTTCTTAATATATTGTCTCTTTTACAAAGAAATATACATATTAGTTTACAACTTTGAGGCATAATAATACGATACGGAATCTGATCTGATCCAAACTTTAAAATACAATTCGATCAGATATAATTCGGGGCGGATTCGGATTGCATTATTTAAAATTCAAAATCCAATTTCGAAAGGCGCTAAATCCGATCCGTGCACAACCCTAGTTAAAAGTGATATGGAGTATGTGTCTATTTCGATTTTTTTGTTTTTTCGATTTTTGTTTCCATAAATCAAAACCAAACCAAAAATTCAAAAAATTTTGGCAGGCGTTTGGACATAAGAATTAAAAATTTTTGGAAAAAAGCAAACTTTTTTTCAAGTGAAAATAGTATTAATTAGAGTTGTAAGAACATGAATATAATTTTTTGTTTTTTTTTTTTGAATTTTTATGAGTGATATGAAATGAAAATTTTTTAAAATATCTTTTTGGAGTTTTTCAAATTTTCGAAAAAATTTCGAAATTCATCTTCAAGTGAAAATAAAAATTTTTATAGGCAAACACTAATTTCGAAAAGTGAAAAAAAATTCGAAAAAATAAATTTTTATGGCCAAAACCATAAATAAAAAATCCAAATAAAAACCTCGGCTTTATTTTTGATTTAATCCGAATAATACACACCCTTAATGATAAACTCCCGATATCTAGCTGATGTAAAATAAATAAATAAAATCCAGAATCTTCTGAAATGGAATTAGATTAGTTGAGTGCGCTTTTTAAAACCTGAAGGGATATCACCCTATAGTTCCCTGACTAATGTTCTCATTAATAGCTAAGCAATAGGAAAAGACTAGCTTAACTTAACTACCTCTTTTATTTGGAAGAATGTTACCTTGGTTGATATGATTATGTTCCGAGGGAATACTTTGGATTCCTAATAGACACCCCTCTCTTAGTAGATATTTGGGGTAGAATATCCCAAATATCTTATCCTTACGTGACTCTATTCATAGTCCCTTGCATATAAATAACTAAAAACTTAAAATTTTATATATATATATATATATATATATAGCTGGATGGAACTTACTCCCATGAATAATGAATTTGCTTTGTAAAATGTGAACCAGTTCGAACAGAAAGAGGGAGAAACGAGCCAAGAAAAAAATGGAGCTTACCTTAAACAAAATTGAGTGAGTATTTTATTACAAGATATAGTTATTTGACCTTTGAAGTACTTTGATAAAGTTTAATGAAATTAAGTAATTTGATACTAACTTTTAATAATTTTTTTGGTTATAAAAAGTAATTTTGATGACTTTAATACAATCTCTAAACATGCCACCCATGCCTCCATTTAGAGCAGTTTCTTTGACTGAGCCATCGATGTTTAATTTAAATCATCCTCTAGCAAGCGGGTTCGTGCAATTGGATGTTGATGGTCCTTCTTTTATGTCGAGAAACTGTATTTGTACTTAGGAATTTATATATATAAGTGATGTTTATAATCTAATTAAACTGGTCCTTGATGATAAGTGAATTTTCTAAATTTAGCGTTGATGGTTAAGCTGAGTTCTTACAGGTTTCGAATCAGTAAAACACACAGAGTTTGTCATCATCAAAAAGGGGGAATTTATTGGCCCAAGAACAGTGAAGTTTTGAAGAATGACAAATGAACTCAGTCATGGACCAGGTCCATCTTGTGAAGCACAGTCATGATCAACCTACACATGTGAGATGCACGTGAAGGAGATAAGTCCTACTGATCAAGAAACAATATCTCCTGATCTGATCGAAAAGGTTGCATATTGGATAAGGGGAGAAAGTCTCCTTATATGAAGAGAACACAATCCGGATAAAGATAGTGTTGGAGTTTGAGATCTTCAAGGACTCAACTACAATAGAAGATCAGCAATTGAGTCACAATCAAGCTGTGATTACTAACCTATTAAAAGACAGTGATTGTTCTCTTTTACAGGAATTGCACAAACGCAGAAGTTAAACTAAATTGAGAGCAAAAGAGCAAGGCGATTTTGCAAGCAATTTATGTGAGATTTGAGTGTGCACTCCTGAAGCTACTTGAACAAGATAGAAGAACCAATTCCATTATGTCTTTCTTTTATTCTAGTTCAATTGTAGTAGGTGGTTTAAAGTTGTACCTTTCAGCTTTCATAGAAGCAATTGTATTAGGTACTTAGAGTGTTCAAGTTATATGCTATCTTGAAGTTGTCGCAACAGTTGAAGCTGTGTGCCACAACGGGATTAGAGTTAATCCTTAGGTTTACAAAGAGTTTTGTAAATGCTGTTTTGGCTCAGTGGTTTTAGTGGAAGTTTGGAAAAATCCTACAGAGTAGTAGGTCGTGCTTTTTTCACCTTTTGAGCCAGGTATTTTTTCACGTAAAAATCTCTGTGTTCTTTATTTTAGGTACTTATTATTCCGCAAACAGTAGAGTTAGTACACCTAGAAGAACCAAGTTTTTCTAGAGCGAAAAATTAGATACTACACAAATCACCCCCTCCCCTTCTTGTGTAGTATTGACGTATAAAACATCAATCTGGTTATAGCTTGAGTACACGTCCAAGAAACTCAACAACTAGTGCCCCGCTGTTGTGTTGATGAGTTGGTCGATATGTGGTAGTGCGAATGAATCCTTTGGACATACTTTGTACAAGTCCCTGAAATCCATGCATATCCGCTATTTCCCATTTTTCTTTTTGAAGTACGTTGGTGATCCATTTGGGGTACTTCGACTCCTGATTGACCCATTTTCTAATGGTTTATCTACTTTTTCACGGACGACATCATTAATGGCAGGATTGAATTTACGCCTGACCTGCCTTATTGTAGAATATGTCGATATTTAGTTTGTGTGTGGCGATCTCTTTGGGGATGCCCGACATATCTGCATGGATGAAGACAAACAAGTCTGTGTTTGTTATTAAGAATTAACTAAATTTACCTGGTTCTCGGAGTTTATAGCTGATGTAGGCTTTTTTGCTACAGTCATTGGGGTTCAATTGGACGGGGGTCGAGGTCCTCTACGGTCGAGTCCACTTCTTCGACCATTTGGGGATCGATGATGAAGTCCCTGGTCTCTTTATGTGTCGACCTCAACCATGTTCATTTATATGCCTATTTTTCCTTGTAATTTTTGTGCTGAGTTATTGTTTCGTCTAAGGCGATGCGGTAGAACTCCCGGGATGTGCGTTTTTCTTCCCGTATGATGAATATTCCTCAATGTGTTGGGAATTTCATTACTTGGTATAAGATGGAGGGGATGGCTCTCATGGGATGTATCCATGTTTGTCCTACTATTGTATTGTACGCGGTGGCCTGGTCCATGATGTGGAATGTCATCTCTAGCATTACACCATCATCCAAGACGAGAAGCATAATTCTCCCGAAGTTCGCTCAACTGCATTATTAAAACTGGTTAGCGTGATGCAACATGGCACTATTTTGTCCTCGAGTCTCATTATCCTACCGCCAGTTCGAGAGGGTCATCATTACTTGTTGAATCGGGCAAGGAAGTCCCTCGGTCCCTCTCCCAAGGACTGCTTGACGACTGTTTCAGTCTTCTTGGCTCCGGCGTACACCATTACGAACTTATCGGCCATTTCCTCGAATATTTCTATGGAACATGCTAGTAGCTGTGAGTACCATGTAAATGCTCCTTTCATAAGAATTTCACCAAACTTCTTCAGCAAAATAGAGGACACATGTTCCTTGGTGAGGTCGTTGCCTTACATAGCAGTGACATAACAAGTAATATGATCTTAGGTATCGGTCGTTTCGTTGTATATCCTGAGGTAGGGAGGCATTTTTAAGGTCTTTGGTATGTCATGTGGGGCTGCTTCTTTGATGTACCATACTCTTAGAACCTGCCGACGCCCCCCTTTGGCAATAACTTAGGAGCTCCCGGTATCTTGTCGACTTATTCTTGGTGTTCTTTTATTTTATCCCTGAGCGCTTTATTTTTATTATCCATTTCTTCCACCCTCCTCAGCAATGAAAGCACTGTCACCTGTATTTTTAGTAATGTTATGAATTATACCTGGTGTTGGAGCGAATGGTCGGTCACCCTGGTCGTCTGGTCGTTGTACTGTGTAGGTTCTTGCAATCTCTGTAGTTGTTCATGGAGTGGGCTTGCTGAGCAGGCTCACTAGCGTATTATTATCCATGCTTCGAGGAGCTTTTTCACGGATGGTGGCATCCCTTCTTCTGTAAATGTGGAGGCCCCTTTTTCATTTGGTTTTGTTATGCTACAACAGGAAGGAGGTGACCTCTCGCACATGGGGGAGGCAGTGGGTGTCACGTCCTCGCCGAATGTCTCATAGCTCTCATTTATAGCATTCATGAGGCTACTGGAGAAGTCACGTGTTATTTTAGTCCTCTCTCCTTGGTTACCTGCCATGTAGGTTCTTGTACATACAAAAAACGAGAAAGATCTTAGGGTTTGTGAGGTTAGTGACTCACGTTAGCTATAGATCTAAAGGAAACTAAAAAATTAAGAAAGAAGTCCCCACAGACGGTACCAAACTATTTAACCAAAGATATAGATTTTGGCTCAACCAATTAGATTTATGCAAATAATAGTTAATCTTAATTAATAATAATATTCTAACGACAAAATTATCGTTGTTGCGATAAATAACTTGTATGTTTGTTTGGATTGAAATAAATGTAAGCAATAACAGCAATATTCAATGATCCAAAAAGATAGAATATGATATTTAAAGTAATAAATAGCAATAAGTGGCATTCAAGTAAATAAAATGTGGGAGTGGCAAAAGGAGCTAGAGATGGAAAATTGTGCACGAGGGATCGATTAGCCAAATGGGGCGTCACCCGCAATCAGACATGTGAACTGTGTAATGCAGCAAATGAAATCATAGCACATATATTCTTCAAATGTTCTTACTCTATGACTATTTGGTCCAAGCTACTATGCTGGAAAGGCGTACAAAGGCAAGTGATGTAGTGTTAAGAAGAGCAAGAGTGGGCAGTGAAGCTAGCAAATGGTAAGAATGGTCAAGCTCAGATATATAGAATGGTCCTGGCTTGCAGTGTCTACTATATTTGGCAGGAGAGTAATAATAGAATCTTCCAAGGAGTCATGAGGAATGAAGCAGACCTTACCAGATTGATTGTGCGGGATATTCACTGTCGAGGTGCTTGCAACACAAAAATTGCTGGAGAACTGAGGAAGCGCAATTATTATCCTTAGGAACTTAGTATGATTGTAACCGGTATCCATAAGAATCTAATATGGTTGTAACTAGGAAGGGAGTTTAGAAGATCAGGTGCTAAATTTTGATCATAGTTTGCTTCAGAAGTTGGGTCTGTCAAGCTTCATGGGATTTTTTTTTGTGTGTGTGAATTTCTTGTACATAATTTTCCTTAGTAAATAAATCTCTTTAATTACCAAAAAAACGTGTGAGTCACTTGAAAAGGGATGAGATCAGTGGATATTCTTTCTGACAATAATAAATAATTGAAGAGTCATTGAATACTTAGGTTGCTCTTGGATCCCGTGGAAATGCTAGACAAGAATCATAGCAAAAAAGGCTCTTTTTGTATCCTTGTGATAGAATCAGTGTATTTTACAAATGAATTTCTCATGTCCCCTATCATTGTATCTCTTTCTATCTATAGGGAATATATTCCTAGAAACCTTAATAGTACATGTGCAGAGAATATCCACTTAAATATTCTTTTTTATTTCATATCTTAGTACTAGCCATTATAATTCTATGTAAGATGCTCGATCTTGACCTTAAACTATGGTAATTCTTCGACAGCATCTTTCATAATTGCTTCGAGGCTACTTCGCCCCGAGGCCAAACTTTGTGGGGACATCACTGATAGTACATGGCGGTCTGTGAGGACTATAATAATGCTGACGTGGCTTGCCTATATCAAAGACATCTTTTGGGAGATCATTGATGATTATTATAAATGCTGTTATTCCGACCGATTAAGCCATATACCCCATATAATAAAAGGAAAAAAGTCATCCCAGTCCTGATAAGGAGTATTAGTAGAAAGGTCGAGGGTTGTAAGGACAGCTAGCCAATGATCTGTAGTTAGATGATTATATTGAAAGTAGCCTACTTGTTGCCAAAGGTGAGCAACAATTTAACGGGGCACCTCAGAAAGATATATGTGTTCCACTGTCTCGTCATCCTTCCCGCATATTTGACATAGGGGATTTATGTTTATGCCAATATTATAGAGGTAACTTCGACAAGGTAACCTGTTATGAAACAAGAGAAATTTAATCTTATTTATTCGGCATTTTAACTTCAAGATATCCATGATAAAATCTTGTCCGTCAAGTAATTTCAATTAACTTATAACAAGATTTGGAGGTAAAGATTCCTTTGCTTGAGACTCCACATGGAGATGTCAGTGTTGAAATCATGTAGAGGAAAGGTGATAGCCTTAATTCTATTCTAAATATTCTTAGGCAGGTCAAAAGATAGTTTGGAGAGGGTCCACTATATATATATATATATATATATATATATATATATATATATATATATATATATACCGTGAAAATGTAACAATAATTAAATTTGTAAATGGGATTCTAAAAATACGTAATCTCTTTTTATGCTAGTTGTTAGAGCAGTTGATGCTAAGAATATAAAGTTTTATAAAGAGATACAAGCTGAAACGGGGCAGTAATAAAACCGAGATGCTTGCAGCCCGAGCCTCGGACCGATCGTTAAAGGACCTTGAGGTCGATATCTGGCTCGAGCTCAAGCTATCAGGGGTAGCTGGGAATGGGGAAACATTTAAGATATGATCAAGCAAGGCTCTTTATGGCCAATACCAAGCAATAAATGAAGAACAAGCAAGAAGGTAATAAATGCTAAAGTAGCCTCGAGCGATTCAGTTATAGAAGAAAGAGAAGGAGAAAGATATATTATTGATCTTGTGGAGAATAGTTGGAGCAACATCAGCTCCATACAAAGTGGTGTGGGTTCCCTTTATATAGGAGGGGAACCCGGTTATAGTACAACACGCATTAATTGTAAAGCATGGAGATGGGACGGCTAGACGCGATGCTTCGGCATAGGCTCTGAATAGGCCGGCTATGTCAGACTTAATCGTGTGCCTTGTGAACTTCCCCTTCTGCTCTAGCCTCAACCTTCGTCTTTTTCAAGTCAGACCTCGACGAGCCCTTAGAGAGGGACTCGATCGCAACTTCAAGTCCTCGGGGTCTTAAGGCGTTCTTCCGAAGTGACTTGATAGTGAGAAATTAAGTCATCTGATTTTGCTGCATACAGATAGTCTCCGCATTTCCCAGAATGAAGCGATGGGAAATGATTCTGACACCTGACTCCATGAGCTTCTTACGGTGATGTCATACCAATGATGCAACCTGTGGCGCGAGCTTTTGTGGCAACCGGGGTGTCCCATGGACTTATGCATTTTGACATTATTCAATGCATTGTCAATTCCTGTTCTCCAAGGTGAATGTATCGTCGTCGATTTGGTTCTTCAAGGATGCAGTAATTGCATCTGTGATTAGTCTTCTAAAGGCCTCAGTGACCGCGTCGTTATCCCCTATAAATGGGGGCGTTCTGGCATTGTTTTTGTACCCGAATACCTTCATCTGCTCGTTTTCCCATTTCTCCTTATCATCTTCCTCGCCATGTTCGGAGTCTGCGGCCTCACGGCAACTTGGCATCGCTCCTATAGGCTATGTTGTGGATTTTTGCTTGAGCTTCCCTTTGTTGAGCATGATTACGCCATTCTGTCTATGTTATGGTTGCTGTTACGTTTGATGTCGCTGTCCCTGTTTGCTCGAAATGATGACATGCGGGGATTAGCTTTCCTTGCTCGTAAAAGGTTCTTTAGATTATATACTTCTGCTCGAGAGTGGTCTCAGATTATACACCATTGCTCACCTTCAGACCCCGGCTCGACGTGGAGCTTTGCTATGAGCTGGTAGCTTGCACGGCTTGATGCTCTAAGAAGTGGATTTAAAGTAGTCGTGCGAGCAAAGCCGCGGCTCGCCAGGTCCGCCGTCTCTCCGCGGTTCTCTTGGCCAGTGAGGGTCCTCGACTTTCAGTGGGCTATGGCATTTTTTCATCCCTCCCCACTCCTTGGTTTATCCTTTGGGGATATCAATATGGAAGGCCGGGGCAGGGATTCTGAGGAGAGGGTGCTTTGGAAGATATTTTCTTTGAGGTCATGCGCCCGGGGAAGATGGCATCTGGAGGTGCCAACGCCGAGGTGGATCTTCGAGCGCTTAGACTAGGACCTGGGCCTTCACTATATATATCCCTTCGCTTCTTTGCTTCTGTGTAGAGACCCTTCGTGGGCTTTTGTAATCATATGTAAGGATCCCTCGAGGCCATTGTAGACGAATACTTATGAATATAAAGATGCTTTTTTGATTTCTGTCTTCGATACTTGCCCTGTTATTGTATATTCCTGCATACTTTGAGGACTTTAAATGTTTCACTTCGTTGATGATTGCTAATTTCTAACTCAAGTGCGAGCATTCTTCCCGATCTTTGGCCGATTGCAATGGCTCTTTCTGAGCCCATCGTTATACCTCAAACCAAGCCTGAATTGATCCGATAGACTCTGGCTGTCGGGCCCTTCGAGTTGTATTGAGATAGTATGCTGAGTTTTGGAGCTTTCCAGAGTGGTATCCTGAGCGGAGGTCAGCTTCGGGTACCTAGGGGTTTGCTTTGAACTTGGCGTAGATAGAATTTTAAAGCAGAGTGGATAGACTTCCATTGAGGGGTTGCCTCTACTTAGGCAATGCCTCGAGCCCTCCTAGAGCCTTCATGATCGGAGCTTTTCATGCTCTTTTCTTTTTAGAAAGGAAATCCATGAGATCGGGTACCTCCTCGAGTTCTATAATGGCGTTGAAGGCTTTCCAGAGACCGACTTCTTTTTTGGTGGAGATACTCGAGGTCGGGCACTACCTCAAGATAGGAGAAGATACAGTTGACTCCTTGAGGCCTAACTTCTTTTCGATTGATACCTCTGGGGTAGGGTGCCACTCTGGGATCTGTATCGAGGCCGTTGACCTCCCGGGGCCTATTTTGGATAGATGAGTCGGTGCTATCTCCCACATATATGTGGGGTGGCTCTTGCTTCTTTTGGAAGATCCCATTATTTTAAATAGTTTTCCTTTTGCCTTGGTGTCAGGTCCTTCGCTACCTTAAGCCCAAAAGTGTTGGTGTAGATCCTTGCTTCAGTCTGTCAATCCTACTATAGCCATGACTTCCACTTCAGGGCCGGCTTGGCAGAGAGGCAAGAGTTCCGCTCCCAGTGCTCGGGATCAGCGGGAGTTTACTCTGAAGACTATGTCTTTGATAAGAGAGGAACATCTGGAGATGGCGAGGAGATATTGTGGATGAGGCGAGTGGCTAGCGTTGCAGGCGCTTTCCCCGAATGAGAGTATTACGGACCCTGCTGATGGATTCCTGAATGTGCACTTATACCCTTTTGCATTAGGCCCCCTGGATAGGGTTGTGCTTGATTTCTGCCTGAAGTATCATGTTACTTTGACACAGATACATCCGCCTTTTGGCAAATAGTATTGATGATGATATTCTTTGCGGAGAAGGCTGGGCTCGAATTCACGCTTAGCCACCTCGTCAGGCTGTACCGGCCCTTTCATCATCAAGGCCTGCTAACCTTGCGGTCTTGTTCATTTACGCCCTTCATTGTTATTGATTAGGAAGATAGGGATCAAGAGTGGTCTAGTCGATTTGTCCAGGTCCGGACGGCTGACGTTATCCCCGTGGAGCTCATGCTCTTTCCCGAAGGATGGAATTATGCGTGTGAGTGGAGTGTTTCGAGCTTTCTTAGATTCGCTTATAGTGAAAGCCAGCTTAGTAATTGTGTTTCCTTCTTTCCTGCAGCAACTTCGTGGTCACCAGGCGAAGTTCCCAATTTGCCTGACTGGGTTCGGAGGTTGGAGACCCATTCGACTTACGACAAGTATAGGTGGCGAGCTATGTCCTGTGGTAGATGGGAAACAAAATACCCAGGTGTGCGTGTACGATGCTTTTACCTTGGTCTTCGTATATTTAGGATTATATTTTTCCCTTTTCTTTTGTGCTGATTTGTCATCATAGATATCGGGCGGTCTTTTAGGGCGAGGTTATTTTCCTCCGGTGAGGGGGGAGGAGTCGTCGTCCTCCGAGCCAAGGGACGATGGTGATAAAAGTGACTTACATTTGCAGTGTGATGGAGATTTTAGTGGGGCAAAACGGGCCCGTGTCTTTGAGGAAAGATCATCGCCCGAGCCTGCTGTTCCTGGAGTCTTTGGTTCCGGAGCGGCGATTCCTCTGAGTAAACATGCCTCGACCAAGGTTGGTTCTTCTGGGGCTGAAGGGGCTGGACCGGCGGAAGTGTGCTCGGCCTTTGATGAATTCTGCTGGCTTCACTTCATGGTGAGTCTCGGCGTAGTCCTTCTGTACTTTGCGTCTTCCCTTCCCTATTAAGTTTTTCTTCTGCAGGCCTTTGATAGGCTCAGGTCTGAGCTGCTCCATCATGGAGCTAGGCTTTAGAAAGATCTGGATGAGGGTGATTCCCTCAGGCTTCTCAGTGAGGAGAAGGAGTTTGAGTGGATGCACTGGCGATACGAGGTGTACCGAAGCTCGAGTTACGAGAGCTATTTGATGGAGCAGGTAATCACTCGCAGTATGTGTTTTGCCTTTTAGACCCTTAAGGTTAATCCTTTTGCCTATCTTAGTTGCAGAAAAAGATGGAGACTCTGGAGTGCCTCAGGGGCAAAGTCGACCGAGTCAAGAATGCTTGCGGTGAACTAAGGACTTAGTTCAAGGCTAACGCTTCAAAATAGAAGGGTGCTTTGGCTAAAGTTTCCGCCTTCGAGGTCCAACTCCAATTGGCTCATGACAATGCTTTAGTTTAAGCGGATATGATTGCGAGGGTCGAGTCTAAACTCTCGAAGGACAGGGCTGAAATTATCGATGCTCGGGCTGAAGCAACATTGAGTTGGACTAAGGCTGATTAGGAGATGGCAATTTTTTCAAAGGAAGCAACTGAAGCCCAAACTGAGTTGAAGAGGGCCCTCGACCGTGAAAAAAAGGTCGAGGAATACATTCGTTGCACATTTTGAAAAGAGGTATTTGAGGAGGTCGGCATCAGGGGCTTTGTTCTCCCGAAAGAACTAGCTCGAGCGAGG
The DNA here is from genome assembly GCA_026770625.1 of Nicotiana glauca. NCBI lineage: Eukaryota > Viridiplantae > Streptophyta > Magnoliopsida > Solanales > Solanaceae > Nicotiana > Nicotiana glauca. The sequence continues at coordinate 44,211 of MU743150.1, forward strand.
GTAGAACAGCGTGATGCTCGGTCGCTTCTTGCCGACGTCGTGGATAGCGAAGACGAGGCTGATAGGTCGTAACCCTTTAAAGTGGAGCGTAGACTTTGCCATTTTGTATGTGCCATTCGTCGGGCATGTTTGTAGATGGAGAGCGCGCTTTTTGCGTATATAAAATAAGAGAACTTGAAGCTTTATCTCTTTTGTATCTCTTTCTGTATTACTTTCGACTAGAGGGGCTGGTTTTGGTGTTTGGCGGGAGCCCTGTGGGTCCGGAGCTAATTAGGCAGGCCTGGAGGCTTATTAGTGCAATTTTTGACGTGATTAGGCGTTAGGGCCTTTGTGCTTTGCCTGGCTGTTTAGGGCAAGTCTCCAAGTCAGGCTTTGACTCAAGCTTACCTGACCTTGAATCTCCTGTGCCTGCATGGGCAGATGATGACTGTTCCTGCTTCTTGGCCTTGGGAATTTGTGCTTCAACTATTTTGGGTTCAGTCTCCGAGTCGTGTTGTGACTCGAGTTTTAATTGACCCTGAAGTTTTTTCGTGCCTACATGGGCGGATGATGAATGCTCTTGTTTCTCGGGTCGAAGCGACCTTTTAAGTGTGTGGCGCGGAGGCTTGTTTGGCTGGCAACAATGGCAGTTATGCTGTGCCCTTAGGCATGTGTAGTTAACTATTTTGGATCTGGTCTCCGAATCGGGTTATGACTTGAGCTCATTTTAATCCTCGATTTTTCAATTTTCAAGCTGGTGATAGTGGCTCTTATGTTGTTTGGTCGTTCAGACCTTTTAGTGTGCGGCTCGGAGGCTCGTTTGGCTAGCGACAATGGCTCTTACGCTTTTGCTTGTGGGCATTTTGTAGGCTTTGTTTTTCTCTCGTTAAGGTCTTTTTGAAATGATTTTGCCTGACCCATTCCCGGGTTCGGGAAGAACTTAGCGGCGATGTTCGAGCACCTCGAAAAGTTCTTAGTTCATAGGCTGAGTAGCTCGAAGCCTTGTGATTTGGAGCTAACATGGTCGAAGCTCATTTTCTTATTGAGGGAAGCCTGTATTAATAGGTTCTTTTCGAAGTATATTCCAAGTAATGGCCTGCGATTTTGTTAGCGATTGTTGGGCGTCCCCGAGTCGCGTAGATTTGGCTGGTGCAGCCATTGTAACCGTAGTCATATGTGTTTAGCCATTTTTTATCCCGAGTGATAGTTTAGGCGTCTACACCAATGGTATGCCCTTTCGGGATTCTTACAAATGCGACGTATGGCCTAAAATTTGGGATTGCGTTTTATTCCTGTTGTAAGGTCTTACAAAATTTTCATGCCTGTTGAGGTCTTATTGTTTGTCATGCTTGTTGAGGAGTTTTTGTTGCTATGTCGAATAGATCTAGATATACCGAGTCTACCCGCTCGGGGACTTGCAGCCTCGGGTTTTCCAGTGTATAGCGATTGGAGACAGTCTCTGAGTCATCAAGTTTGCTTAGGCTCGAAGGCCGTTATTCGTGAGCTCAGAGTTACCTTGTTGGGTCTTTATGAGTTCGGATTTCCGACCCTACGGTTATGCGGATGCCAAATTGTTAACATTAAGTCTCCGCTTATTTCGGGACGCATTTGGTGGAGGGATCCCTGCCGAGAATATGCTGAAATTTATTTTTTTGGATTGCGAGATGATGAAAGATATTCTTTTATTGCTTGGCGTAAAATACATATTGTTTCATTTTTGTGAGCTCGGCCCGCGTGGGTGAGGCTCCTTGGACCGTTTGGTCTGGTACATGATTCCCTATTGAAACTCAGTCTGTCGTTCCCCGGCCCTTCCGAGCGGGTGACGCCTTCAAGGGGGTGTCCTTCATCATTCGATTGTAGGAGAAGGATTGTGATCTTGTCGGATCCTCCTCAAAGGCTACGTTGCTCGTCTAAGAGCTTAGATGGCAAGACCCTCTCCACGGAAGTCCGGTCAAGGGGAAAGACCGTGGCGAGTTCTGTTAAGGCCTTGGGGTCTCCGGGTAGAGTTAAAACTTTCGAACGCCTTGGCCGGGTGCCTGCATACAGGTTAGTGAAATGTTCCTACTATTTCGGTGTGTGGATTCTAGTACAGCCCTCCGCTGTGTTTAATCGGGCTTGGTCGATGATGTGGTTTGCTTACCCTTTTACTCTTTCAAGAGTGGAGATATCGGTGCCGGCGATACGTTATGTGCTGCGGAATTTCTTCTTGTTGTGCATTGCTTCCTACCGATGGTTTTAATTACGTGCCTTGCATGGAATGTCATCCTTTTGGTGAAGTAAGGCGGTCCTAACTTCGGGCGATGCGCCCGTGGTCGTCTGAGCAAGGCGTCCTTGCCTTGTACCTCCTTTGATGATATGGAACTCGATGTTCCGATCTGGGGCAGTCATGCTATACTGAGAGAATGGTCTTTCTCCTTGCCATAGCGATCGCCGTTCAAAATCTATCAAAGATTCGAGAGGTGGTTGTGTTTTGACCCGGCGGTCCGAGCCGCCCCATCATCCTTGGCCTGACAGTGCTGATCGTGCCACCTGTACTCATGGGCACACATTTTATTTAAAATGGATCGAATGAGAAAGAAGGTTACCAATGCAGCGTTGTAAGGTCGTGACAAGATTTCGGTACCTCTTTGCTGAATGTAAGGGCGTCCTCGGGGATATATCCTCAGATCTACCTTTCTCCGGTGACGAGAAACTTTGCTCTCCCTTTTACAGGTTCTTGGAAAGGGTCGTCGCTCTGCCATTACCATGGTAATATGCTGCGGTCCATTAGCTTCGTTCCTTCTGGCCGCCTTCCATACTAGGGATCGAACTTGAATTCGGTCGCTCGTCAGTTCTCAGTGGTGATTTTTGTCGAGCGGCTTGGCGCCTTTTCTTCGGAACTGGTGGCTATCTTCGGCACTATGGCTGCACTTGCTATGTAATTCCTATGCTAGGCCGTGATTCCTTTGTAAGGAATTCGACCAAATTGGTCCGAGCCATTTGATGTCCCTGGTTTCGCCTGCAGCGAACAGATATTTGGTATAGCAATGTGGAAATTGTACTCTAATGGGTGAGGCGCCCTTACCAGCTATGCGTCCTCGTCAAATTTCGCTTTGTTAACGGTTCCTCGAGAATATTGTCCTTAGGCCATTCTCCGATCGTTGCAAGGTAGATTGCATCTCGGGGCGTTCCTCCTATCTGTGGCACACGGGCGGTACCTTCCTCTATTTAGCATTAGTTTATTTGCCAGGAGCCTGTTCGAGTAAGCTGAGCCTGAGGAGGCTCCCAGATGGTCATCCACGACCCTGATCTGCGACTGATGCCAGGTACGGGCATCCAACCAGATCTCGACTGGTTACCTGATCAAGTTTTGTTTGAACTACCCTGAAATCGTCGGCTCAGTTTGTTTAGGCTTTGAGTGAAGACCTGTATTTCCCAGTCATCCTAGACCAGGGATAATCTCGTTCGTTCCATTATGGAATGAGGTGCAAATTCCAGTGGCATTTTATTCTCCCTTTGTTCGGACCTAGATATGTCGGTCTCTCTCCTCATTGCTTTGATGGCATCGGCGTGTGTTTTTATAGAGGAATCTACCGGTATGGTGAGCGAGTTTATGGGGTCAGGCGCTACTTTGTGACGCCAAATCATGGTTCCTTTTGAGAGCGTTTCCTTGAACCTCTTCAATAAGACGGGCTCGATCTCCTCACCTTTTGGTTCATTGCCCTTTCCCGCGCACATATAAGTAGCGATGTGTTCGTTAGGATCTGAGGTTCTGTTGTACTTAGGGAGTTCTGGCATTTTGAGCTTCTTTGGAATGGGTTCCAGGGTCCTTTCCTCTGGGGATGACCATTGCACGAACTTCCACGAACCTGATTCGATCATTTTGGTGAAATCCCCGAGCATCTTTGCATGGCAGGGTCAGTTAACGATCTGTCGTTGCTAGATCTCTTGGGTGCTTTCTCGGTGAGGGGAGTTGTTTCCAGGGCAGCTGTGCTGGGAACCTTCAGATGGCTTTGTAACCGATCTATGGCCAACTGTTGTGCCTGCAAAATTTCAAAAATAACATGAAGGCAAACTTCCTATTTTTCCCGAGCTGGGTTCTTTTGGGCTTCCTGTTGACCGCCATGTTGTGTGCTTCCATTGGTGTGCGAGGTTTCGTCAACCTGTTGTGCGTCCTATGAATCCGTATCTGTTGGATTGGTCCGGGCGCGTTATCGGGATTCTATGGTTGCGTTCTGGCAGCCGGAACAATGACACCATTTTTCCCGTTGTTTTTGAGGTTGTCGTTCTCGACTCTGTTTACCGAGCTAAACATTTCGACTCGAAATCAAGAGATCTTGGATAAGAAAAAGTGTAAAAGATAACTTGCATTTGTGCAATGAAACCAGCAAGAAAATAATCACTATTATTTTTATCCCTACAGTGAGCGCCAAACCGTTCACCGTGAAAATGGTAACGACAATTAAATTTATAAAATGGGATTCTAAAAATACGTGATCTATTTTTATGCTAGTTGTTAGAGCAGTTGATGCTAAGAATATGAAGTTTAACGAAGAGATACAAGCTAAAACGGGATAGTAATAAAATCGAGATGCTTGCAGCCTGAGCCTCGGACTGGTCGATGAAGGACCTTGAGGTCGATAGCTCGAGCTCGAGCTATTGGGGGTAGTTTGGAATGGGGAAACAATTAAGATATGATCAAGCAAGGCTCTTGATGGCGAATACCAAAAAATAAATGAAGAACAAGCAAGAAGGTAATAAATGCTAAAATGGCCTCGAGCGAGTAAGTTAGAGAAGAGAGAGAGAGAGAGAGAGAGATTATTGATCTTGTGGAGAATAGTTGGAGCAACATCAGCCCCTTACAAAGTGGTATGGGTTCCCTTTATATAGGAGGGGAACCCTGTTATAGTACAACTTGCATTAATTGTAAAGTATGTAGATGGAACGGCTACACGCAATGCTTCGGCATAGGCTCTGAATATGACAGCTCTGTCAAACTTAGTCGTGTGCCTTGGGAACTTCCCTTTCTGCTCTAGCCTCGACCTTCGTCTTTTTTCGATTCGGGCCTCGACGAGCCCCGAGGGAGGGGACTCGGTCGCAGTTTCACATTCTCGGGGTCTCGAGGCGTTCTTCCGAAGTAGCTTGATAACGAGAAATTAAGTCATCTGATTTGCCGCATATATATATATATATATATATATATATATATATATATATATATATATATATATATATATATATATATATATATATATATATATACTCTAACGTTTAAGGCCATGCGAATGGATTTAATGGAATCATCATCTTCTTACATTAGGTTTCAAAAACATAATCTCTTTATACGTTATGATCTTAGATTAAAAAACTTATTAGCAAGAAGTTAACTGTCGAGCGCCCTAAAACATTTCAATATTTTATCGTGAAAGATTGAATGTGGACGATTAGTTAGTATTGAAGTGTGCGATGTATATTCCTCTAAAAGTTTAAACTATTATAAAGAGAGTACACTTTAATTTACTTAATAATGTTGTTTATCCTTAAAATTGAATAAAAATTAAATTTATAATATGATTTTAAGGATACGTGATTTCACGTAATACCAGTTTATAAATGTAAAGATTAGTAATAGAAACTAACAATAAGATAAAGCAAACTAATGTTTGAACGGAATTCAGCCCTCGAGCTTGAACAACCTCGAACTGATTGGTGCAAAAATAATTAAAATATAAGCAAGCTGATGAACAAGAATGTAAATTAAAGAGAAAGTGTTATATTGCTTCGACATCTCAGAATGTAAGGTCTACAAAATGATTAGAACCCCCATTATATAGTAGGGGAATCTTATCTATAGTACAATTCTAATTATGGAAGTAAATCCCATGATTAGCCTAAACAATCGCCCTTGATTGATCTGTTCCGGGATTTCCGTCATGATCTTCGACCGGGCATGGATATCTCGCTTTTCTGTTATTGCGCTTTGCTCGATGTCTTCCCCATTTAGTCTTGATCTCTGCTGGCCTCGATCTCGACATGCACCTCGATTATCGAACTCGATACCTTATCCTCGTGCTCTAGTCCGATCTACTATGAGACCGACCTTCGATGCAACTCCCTGGTCTCGATCAAATAGTAAAATTGTGTCACGAACCAAACCGATGGGCCGCGACGGGCACCCGGTACCTTACTCAACCGAGTACAGATATAACGTATCTTTCTTATTACATCATCATATACACATGACATACGGGCCTAATAAGCTAACAAAATCATTTATAAATTCAAAATATAGGCCGACAAGGTCGTACAATCTTTCACGGACACAACATATGTCTACAAACCTCTAGGAGTACATAAAAGTTATAAAGGTTGGGACAGAGTACCGTATACCAAACAATACACGTCTAAATCTTACTAACCAAACAAGTAACTCCGAAGCAATTGGAGCGCACCAACATCTTCCGCTAAGCTGATAGCCTATGTGGAGGGCTCTCGGCCTGTCTATTAGGAACTGCGGGTGTGAAACGCAGTGTCCTTAGGCAAAAGGAATATCGGTATGAAAAATATACTGAGTATGTAAGGAACATAAATAAGTACATAATAGATATGGAAGAAATATAGAGTAATTGACTCAACCTGTAAGTCTTGATAACTCTATAAATCATAAATTACTTTTAGTGTCACCTATATGCGTATGAATATCATGTCGCATAGGTACATGTTTGATAACATCATCAGCCTTTGTGGGCATCCCATTATATCATATTGGCCACTGTGGGCAAAGTCATCAACGTATACCAGCTGATCAGGTGGTAGTAATTATGTAACACCATAATCTTTTTCATATCCCATATACATATATATACATACATATATACGCGTATATAATACCATATGGTCATGGGTCAATGTACATGAATGCAATGCATGAAAAGTATGTTAATAAAATCTTTCGGAATGTCATAAGACCATTTTGCCATTAAGTAATATCATAAAGTAAACTCTTTTTAACTTTCGTATTTTTCTGATACCTATGAACAAATGATAAAATATTATGATACATGGAAATTCAAGGACATGGATATCTCTAATACTTCTATGAATAGAGTTATTTATAGAATTTGTGCATTTTCACGTTTCGTTTGTATCATATGGATCATACCAAAAGAAAGATAGGATAGCCTTGACATACCTGAGCCGATTCTTTTGACAATCAATTTAACACTCGTCAGTTGCAACAACACATAATGGTAGATCGAAGTAGGAGAAAGTCCATTCGATATTCTTGAAAAGAATTGTACCGTACTCCATTAGAATTGCAAAATTCCGTTGCTACATTTTCATACGAATATGTTGATAATTCATCCGTTACTTTGTTGAATGTTTACTCCATCTCCCTTAATGAATTTGATCACAATATTTTATATATTTTCTTTCTGAATCTATCCATCACTTTGAAGATGTAAAATGTCTTCATTTTTGTAAATTAAAGAAGTATTGTAATGCCATTCTTTAATCCAAGAGATAAGGTGCTTATTTCTTGAATTGTTGCCACCTTGCAAGGTGATTCAAGAGTCACCTAGTGCATTTTTATGTGGCTTCCACGTTTTGGCAAGCTTATCTTGTCCAAGATTTCAATTAATCCATCACCAATTATTAATTAACTAGGTAATGTTTCATTATCCGATAATTAATCTATTACCTATAAAATTGAGAATTATTCCCACTTAAAATATTACTCACCTTCCACATATCTTATACATCTTACTATTATGGTTATGTGGTACCTTGTATGCTACTAGTCCATAAATACCGAGTATTTTAGCTCGAGCCGTATTTTATCCCAACATGCCAAACTTGGACGAAAATTTATTTTCTTTGACTCGCTTCCCCTTTTACCTTTACTAATCACTTGTGAAATAGCATAATCCTTATAATCTCCAAATAATCTTTTACTTGGACTGATACCAATTACCTTATAAAAAATTCAATGTATAATACTTCAGGGCACAACATCATTGTAACTTTATACTGTGAAGCATAACAACATCATAATATATTACTGTAGAGGGTAACATCATCGTAATATATTACTGCAGAGCATAACATCGATGTAATACTACGGGGCATAACATTATTCCTCCCTTTGGAACATTCGTCCTCGAATATTGACAAATGCACTTATCAGTTTCATAACTTATAGCTCTTGTGATTACCTTATTACTCTCTTTGCCATTTAAGCAGTTTCTCTGTGAATAAATCCAAAGTCTAGAGTATTCCCCCTTTAGTCTTTTTGGTCTTATCATGACTTGTGGTCGAAATCTTTCTAATTTTGCAATTTCTTGTGACGATCCGGCCCATCGTTACGTGAGTTACTGCCCTATTTTCCTCATTTTCTGCTTCCTTATATTTTATTGTAAGAGTCTTGGGTGAATGAGTCGAATTGGATTGGTTTTGGAAGGAAATGAGACACTTAGTCTCTTTAAAGAAGGTTTATTTTGAAAAAGTCAACCGGATGTTGATTTATAAGTTAGAGGACTCGAATGTGAATTTTGATAATTTGTTTAGCTTCGGGGGATGATTTGTGACTTAGGAGCATGATCAGAATTGGTTGTGGAGGTCCGGTGTAGAATTAGGCTTGAATTGGCGAAGTTAGCATTTTGGCGAATTCCGGTTGCAAGGTGATATTTTCATCCGAGGGTCGGAATGAGATTCCAAGAGTTTTTGTAGCTTCGTTATGTTATTTGGCACGTGTGTGCAAAGTTTCTGGTCATTCAGAGATGATTTGGTTGGGTTTTTAATCAAATGCGTGTTTCGGAAGTTTTTGAAGAACTTAGGCTTGAATCCGGTGACAATTGATAATTTATTGTTGTTTGATGTGTTTTGATGATTGGAACAAGTTTGAATGATGGTTTAGGATGTGTTGGTGCTTTTGGTTGAGGTCTCGGGGGCCTCCGGGTGATTTCGGATGGCTAACGGGAAGATTTAAACTTGGAAAATATTGCAGAAACTTCAGATTAGCTGTTGCAGAAGAATTGGTCTTCACATTCGCGTTGGTGAGTCGTGAATGCGTAGAAGGAAATTGCACGTCCAAGATTTTGACCTTCGCGTTCGCGTCTGGGGCCTCGCAATCGCAAAAGGGTCAGGTGTTGAGTCATCGCGTTCGCGTATAAGGAGTTGGGTCCCAGGGCTGTTGCCCATCGCATCCGCGTGGAGCAGTACATGTTCGTGTAGGCTTGGGGGTTCAGACCTTCATGTTCGCATGAGCGTAACCGTTTTCATGAAGGGTATTTTCGGTAGTAGCAGATTTTGTTCATTGCGAACGCGAGGGGTCCCTCGCGTTCGCATAGAGGAAAAGAAGTCTGGACAAAAGAGTTTTATTAAATATTTCATCCGCGAACCAAGTCTTATTTCCACCATTTTTGAACAACCTTGAGAGCTTTTGGACGGGAATTGAAGGTCATTTCGACTGGGTATGATTAGAGGTGAGTTCTATGACCTAAATACATAATTTAATGGTATAATTGACCTAGAAATTTATGAAAATTCATCAAAAAGGGGGAAAAGCTAGGGCTTGGAATTTGATATTTCAAAGTGGGATTTGATGGGTCATTTGAGCTCGGATTTGGGAGATTTTGGTATGTATAGACTCGTAAAGAGATAAGAAATCCGATGATGTTAAATTTTCTGATTTTTGAGAAGTGGGCCCGGGGCTCGGGTTTTGCAAATTTTGTGAATTTCGATATTTTTGAGTCTTTTCGATTAGGTTATATTTCCTTAGCCTATTGTAATGTATCCATTGTGGTTTTGATCAGATTCGACGTGCGAGGAGGTTGATTTACGAGGCAAGGGCATAGCGAGCTAGGATTTTGGCCGGCTTGAGGTGAGTAATGATAGTATATAATATACTGAGGGTTTGAAACCCCAGATTTGCACAACTTAGTGCTATGTTGAGGTGAAACACGCGCCTTATGATGAGCGCAAGGTTATTTACTACTAGGGATTGTGACTTGCTCCATCCCGTTTGATATTTTACTGCGTATTTAACTGAGATATGTTTGTTATCAACATGATTTGGTCTTCTTGCCATATTTTGGGCTTCATGCTGACTACTTGAGTCCTTCGTAGATTTTTATCACTCTTTCCTCACTATTTGATATATTACTTGAACTCAGTCCTGTTGATTATACTATTTTAAAAACTCAGTCACTTTAATTGAATTTTTGAGACTTAATTGACCTTTCCACTGCTGTTTGGGTTGAGTACTACTATTCTATTGATGCCCGAGGGACTTATGATGTCTTCTGGACTAAGTGAGGTCGAGGGCCTGAGATACATTTATATGCCACGAGGTGGCTGGAGTGATGTGAGGAGGCTTTTAGGCTTTGTGAGTGATGTGAGGAGGCTTTTAGGCCTCATGAGTGATGTGAGAAGGCTTTCAGGCCTTGAGTGAGATGTGATGAGGCTTTCAAGCCTTGAGTGTGATGTGATAAGGCTTTCAAGCCTTATGTTGATATAGCGCTTGGGCCGTAAGGGGCCCCTCTGGAGTCTGCACACCCACAGTGAGCGCAGGTACCCATATGATCTGAGAATGAGCTCGAGGGGCTGATATTATGCTGAGTGACTGATGCTGAGACCGAGGGGCTGATACTGTTCTGAGCAATTGATACTGGGCTGGAGGGGCAGATTTCTACGCACTATGTACTCATTGTTTTACCTGATTTACTGGTTTTTAAAAGGAGATTTCATCTGACTCTTTACTGTTTTACTGTTTTACTGCTTGATATAGAATTACTTTGTGCAGTTATGTATTTTTATGCCTTCGGTTATTATTTATTATTATTACTCACTGGGTCGGAGTACTCACATTACTCCCTGCACCATGTGTGCAAATACAAGTATAGAGGAGTGTGCTCCTGAGTGTTGATTCTTTCCAGACAAGGCAGCGAGTTGGAGTGACGAGGTAGCTGTTGACGTCCGCAGCCCCTTGTCTCCCCTATTTTATATCTTTTGAATTCCTTTAGACTATTGTATCAGATTTTACAATCCTTAAACTCATTACAAACTCTGTAGTAGCTCATGATTTGTGACACCCCGGTTTGAGCGTGATGGTTTCCTTTGTTATTATCCTATTTCTATATTATTTGCTATATTAAGCATGTGTTAGAATTATTATTGCTTTAAAAGAGGTGTTGGCGTTGTTTTGGCTGGCCTTGTCTTCACAAGAGGCGCCATCACGACCGGGTTTGGAATTGGGTCGTGACAAGTTGGTATTAGAGCCTAGGTTAGTCGGTCTTGTGAGTCATGAGCTGGTTTAGTAGAGTCTCGCGGATCGGTACGGAGATGTCTGTACTTATCCTCGAGAGGCTGCAGAACCTTTAGGAAAACTTCACATTCTTGAAATTCTTATCGTGCGAACTTGTTGATCCGAGTACTAAATTTCTCTTTATTCTATTCTCTCACAGATGGTGAGGATACAAGCTACCGGACGTGACGGACGATCACCAGTACCATCCACTGAGGCCACCAGAGGCCGTGGACGTGTTTGTGGTCATGGAAGAGGTATAGCAGCCGAGGCAGCACCTGTGGATCCTATAGTTGCCCCAGCTCAAGACCAGGCTCCAGCAGTACCAGTTCAGGTACCAGCTGTGCCCATAGTGATTCCGGGTCTTCACAAGACCTTAGCTCAGATTTTGACAGTTTGCACTAGCTTGGCTCAGGTAGTTTCAGCCACCATAGCAGCAGCTACTTCGCAGGCTGGGAGAGGCAATCAAACCCCCACTGCTCGCACCCCTGAGCAGGTAGTGCAGGGATTACAGACTCTAGAGGCACCTCTAGCTCAGCCAGTTGCACCATTGCAGGAGTTTTAGGTTCCAGCCATGCCTGAGGATGAGCAACGTCACCTCGAGAGGTTTGGTAGACTCCAGCCTCCAACATTTAGTGGTGCTGAGGGCGAGGATGCCCAGGGTTTTTTTGAAAAGTGTTAGCTTATGCTCCATACGGCGGGGATCCTTAAGTCTAGTGGTGTGGCATTCACCACCTTTCAGTTTACTGGGGATGCTTCACTTGGTGGGAGGCATATGAGAGTCGTAGGCCGGCTGGTGCAGCACCTTTGACTTGACAGGAGTTCTCTACTCTCTTCTTGGAGAAGTATGTACCGCAGTCCCGCAGAGAGGAGCTGTGCATACAGCTTGAGTGGCTACGGCAGGGAGATATAACTGTGTCTCAGTATGAGATGAGGTTTTCAAAGTTGGCTCGTCATGCCATCTGGATGGTTCCGTCAGATTGGGAGCGGATTAGGAGATTTGTTGATGGCCTTAAATACCATCATCGTGTTCTTATGATTAGAGAGAGAGTATTGGGTGCTTCATTCGAGGAGGTAGTTGATATAGTTCGAGAGATTGAGGCGGTTCGCCATCAGGATCGAGAGGAGAGGGAGGCCAAGAGGCCTCGAGGTTCTGGCAGTTACAGTGGCGCTCCTTCGAGGGGCCAGTTCCAATAGGGTAGGGGTCATTCTTTCAGGCCCGCTCAGTCGGCCCGTCCCGAGTATCGTAGAGCATCTTCAGGTCATGGTTATCATGGTTCTCAGTAGAGTCAGCCTTCACTCAACGCTCTTCCAGCACAGAGTTCATCTCGTGCCCCGTCTGCTCAGGGTTCTTCTAGGCCGAGTGCGTCAGCTAGTCACTTCGGCACGAGGGATTCCCTTCAGTCCCATTCTCCAGCACCCAGGAGTTATTATGAGTGCAGAGAGTTTGGGCATATGTGGAGGCAGTGTCCTCGCCGTGCTGTTAGCTCATCTCAACAGAGGGTTCAACCCTTGTCTTCTGGTCTAGTTTCTCCAGCACCCGCCCTGCTAGCTAGGGGTGAGGGTCAGGCAGCTAGGGGTCGCCCCAGAGGTACGGGTCAATCAGGCGGTGGTCAGGCTCGTTTTTATGCTCTTCAGGGCAAGACAGATGCTGTCATTATAGGTATTACTTCAGTCTGCCACAGGGATGCCTCTGTCTTATTTGATCCTGGTTCCACCTATTCTTATGTATCCTCATATTTTTCTCATCATTTGGGTACATCTCGAGGGTGTCTTACTTTACATGTTCATGTATCTACCCCGGTGGGCGATACTTTTATTGTAGACCATGTGTATCGGTCATGTTTGGTGACTATTAGAGGTCTAGAGACCCGAGTTGATCTATTGCTATTGAGCATAGTGGATTTTGATATTATTTTGGGCATGGACTGGTTGTCTCCGTGTCATGCTATTCTAGACTGTCATGCTAAGACAGTCACTCTGGCTATATTAGAGGTACTGAGGATCGAGTGGTGTGGTGTGACTGGCTATGTTCCTAGCACGGTGATTTCATTCTTAATGGCCCAGTATATGGTTGGGAAGGGTTGCCTTTCGTATTTGGCATTTGTGAGGGATGTTGGAGCCGAGACTCCTAGCATTGATTCTGTCCCAGTTGTGAGAGAGTTTCCCGATGTATTTCCTGCAGACCTGCCGGGCATGCCACCGGACAGGGATATTGATTTTGGTATTGACCTAGTGCCGGGTACTCAGCCCATTTCCATTTTGCCATATTGTATGGCGCCAGCGGAGTTGAAAGAATTGAAGGATCAGCTTCAGGAACTCCTAGATAAGGGGTTCATTTGGCCTATTGTGTTACCGTGGGGTGCACTGGTTCTATTTGTGAAGAAGAAGGATGGCACCATGAGAATGTGCATTGTCTACAGGCAATTGAACAAAGTAACAGTGATGAAGAAGTATCCTCTGCCTCGCATTGATAATTTATTTGACCAGCTTCAGGGAGCGAGGGTGTTCTCCAAGATTGATCTCCGTTCGGGCTATCACCAGTTGAAGATCAGGGATTCGAATATTATAAAGACTGCTTTCAGGACTAGATATGGGAACTATGAGTTTCTTGTTATGTATTTCAGGCTGACCAATGCCCCAACAGCGTTCATGTATTTGATGAATAGTGTATTTCGGCCATATCTAGATTTGTTCGTTATTGTTTTTATTGATGATATTCTGGTATACTCGCATAGCCAGGACGAGCATGCACAGCATTTGCGAGTTGTATTGCAGAGATTGAGGAAGAAGAAGCTTTATGCAAAGTTTTCCAAGTGCGAGTTTTGGCTCAGCTCAGTAGCTTTCTTGGGGCATGTGGTATCCATCGAGGGTATTCAAGTTGACCTGAATAAGATAGAGACGGTTTAGAGTTGGCCTAGATCGACCTCAGCCACAGAGATTTGTAGTTTCCTTGGTTTGGCAGGTTATTATCGCCGGTTTGTTTAGGGATTTTCCTCTATTGAATCGCCCTTATCCAAGTTGACTCAGAAGGGTGTTCTATTTGTATGGTCGGATGAGTGCGAGGAGAGCTTTCAGAAGCTCAAGACAGCCTTGACCACGGCTCTAGTATTGGTTTTTCCCTCAGCTTCAGGTTCTTATACTGTGTATTGTGATGTTTTAAGAGTTGGGATCGAATGTGTATTGATGCAGGAGGGTAGAGTTATTGCTTATGCTTCTCGTCAATTGAAGCCCCACGAGAAGAACTACCCTGTACATGATTTGGTGTTGGGTGATATAACTCATGCTTTGATGATTTGGAGGCACTACTTGTACGGCGTATCTTGTGAGGTATTTACCGATCATCGCAGTCTTCAGCATTTGTTCAAGCAAAAGGATCTTAATTTAAGGTAGCAGAGGTGGCTAGAGTTACTTAAGGACTATGATATTACCATTCTGTATCACCTGGGGAAGGCCAATGTAGTGGCCAATGCTTTGAGCCGAAAGGCAGTTAGTATGGGGAGCTTGGCGTACATTCTAGTTGGGGAGAGGCCCTTTGTAGTCAATGTTCAGGCCTTGGCCAATCGGTTGGTGAGACTAGATATTTCGGAGCCCAGACGGGTATTGGCTTTTGTGGTTTCTCGGTCTTCCTTATATGATCGCATCAGAGAGTGCCAGTATGATGACCCGTATTTACTTGTCCTTAAGGACAGGGTTCATCATGATGATGCCAGAGACGTGACCATTGGTGAGGATGGTGTGTTGCGGATGCAGGGCAAGATTTTTGGGCCTAATGTGGATGGGCTTCGAGAGTTCATATTAGAAGATGCCCATAGCTCATGGTATTCCATTCATCCGGGTGCCGCGAAGATGTATCAGGATTTGAGGCAGCACTATTGGTGGAGGAGAATAAAGAAAGACATAGTAGGATTTGTGGCTCGATGTCTTAACTATCAACAGGTAAAATATGAGCATTAGAGATCGGGTGGCGTACTTCAGCGGATGATTATTCCCGAGTGGAAGTGGGAGAGAGTCACTATGGATTTTGTGAGTGGTCTTCCTCGAACTTTGAAGAAGTTCGATTCGATTTGGGTGATTGTGGATCGGCTGACCAAGTCCGCGCACTTTATTCCGGTATGTACTACCTATTCTTTGGAGTGGCTAGCAGGGATCTTTATCCGGGAGATTGTTCGATTGCATTGTGTTCCAGTGTCTATTATCTTAGATAGAGGTACTCATTTTACTTCTCAGTTCTGGAGGACATTTTAGCGAGAGGTGGGTATGTAGGTAGAGTTGAGCACAGCATTTCATCCTCAGTTGGACGGGCAGTCCGAGCGTACTATTCAAATATTGGAGGACATGTTGCGTGCCTGTGTTATTGATTTTGGAGGTTTTTGGGATGATTTTTTTCCGCTTGCAGAGTTTGCCTACAATAACAGTTATCAGTCGAGCAGTCAAATGGCTCTGTATGAGGCATTTTGTGAGAGGCGGTGTAGATCTCCAGTGGGTTGGTTCGAGCCCGACGAGGCTAGGCTATTGGGGACATAGTTTGTTCAGGATGCCTTAGAAAAGGTGATGCTGATTCAGGAGAGACTTCGTACAGCACAGTCGCGTCAGAAGAGTTATGCGAACCGGAAGGTTCGAGATGTGTCTTATATGGTTGGTAAGAAGGTCTTGCTGAAGGCTTCACCCATGAAGGGTGTTATGCGGTTTGGAAAGAAAGGGTAGCTGAGTTCGCGATTTATTGGGCCTTTTGAGTACTTAGGAGGATTGGGGAGGTGGCTTATGAGCTTTCCTTGCCACCTAGCTTATCAGGCGTGCACCCGGTATTTCATGTACCTATGCTCCGGAAGTATGTTGGGGACCCATCTCATATATTGGATTTCAGCACTGTTTAGTTGGATGATGATTTGAACCTATGATGTAAAGCCGGTGGCTATTTTGGGTCATCAGGTTTGAAAGTTGAGATCAAAGGATATAGCTTCGGTAAAAGTGCAGTGGAGAGGTCGGCCCACGGAGGAGTCTACTTGGGAGACCGAACGGGAGATGCAGAGCAGATATCCCCACCTGTTTGAGGCTCCAGGTATGTTTCTTGGCCCGCTCGAGAACGAGCATTTGTTTTAGTTGGGGAGGATGTGACGACCCAGCCCGTCGTCATGTGAGTTACCGTCCCGTTTTCCTTATTTTCTGATTCCTTATGTTTCATTGTAAGAGTCTTGGGTGAATGAGTCGAATTGGATTAGTTTTAGAAGGAAATGAGACACTTAGTCTCTTTAAGGCAAGTTTATTTTGGAAAAGTCAACCGGATGTTGACTTATAAGTTAGAGGGCTTGGATGTGAATTCCGATGATTTAGTTAGCTTCGGGGGATGATTTTTGACTTAGGAGCGTGATCGGAATTGGTTTTGAAGGTCCGGTGTAGAATTAGGCTTGAATTGGTGGTTAGCATTTTGGCGAATTCCGGTTACTAGGTGAGATTTTGATCCGAGGGTCGGAATGGGATTCCGAGGGTTGCTGTAGCTTCGTTATGTGATTTGGGATGTGTGTCCTAAATTTTAGGTCATTCGGAGGTGATTTGGTTGGGTTTTTGATCAAATGCGTGTTTCGGAAGTTTTTGAAGAACTTAGGCTTGAATCCGGTGAGAATTGATGATTTTAGGGTTGTTTGATGTGTTTTGATGATTGGAACAAGTTTGAATGATGTTTTAGGATGTGTTTGTGCTTTTGGTTGATGTCTCGGGGGCCTCGGGGTGATTTCGGATGGCTAACGGGAAGAGTTAAACTTGGAAAATATTGCAGAAACTTCAGATAAGCTGTTGCAGAAGAATTGGTCTTCAAGTTCGCGTTGGTGAGTCGCGAATGCGTATAAGGAAATTGCAAGACCAGGATTTTGACCTTTGCGTTCGCATCTGGGGCCTCGCGATCACGAAAGGTTCAGGTGTTGATTCATGCATTCGCATGAAGGCATACGCGTTCGCGTATAAGGAGTTGGGTCCCAGGGGTATTGCCCTTCGCATCCACGTGGAGCAGTACGCATTCGCGTAGGCTTAGGGGTGCAGACCTTCGCGTTAGCGTGAGTGTAACAGCGTTCGTGAAGGGTATTTTTGGCAGTAGCATATTTTTTTCATCGCGAACGCATGAGGTCCTTCGCGTTCGCATAGAGGAAAAGAAGTCTGGACAGAAGGGTTTTATTAAATATTTCATCCGCGAACCAAGTCTTATTTCCACCATTTTTGAAAAAACTTAAGAGCTTTTGGACGGGAATTGAAGGTGATTTCGACTGGGTGTGATTGGAGGTGAGTTCTATGACCTAAATACATGATTTAATGGTAGAATTAACCTAGAAATTTATGAATATTCATCAAAAAAGGGGGAAAAGATAGGGCTTGGAATTTGATATTTCAAAGTGGGATTTGATGGGTCATTTAGGCTTGGATTTGGGAATTTTTGGTATGTATAGACTCGTGGCGAGATAAGGAATCCGATGATATTAAATTTTCTGATTTTCAAGAAGTGGGACCGGGGCTCGGCTTTTGCAAATTTCATGAATTTTTATTTCTCGAGTCTTTTCGATTGGTTTATGTTCCCTTAGCCTATTGTAACGTATTCGTTGTGATTTTGATCAAATTCGACGCGCGAGGAGGTCGATTTGTGAGGCAAGGGCATAGCGAGCTAGGATTTTGGCCGGCTTGAGGTGAGTAATGATAGTAAATGATATTCTGAGGGTTTGAAACACTGGACTTGCACAACATAGTGCTATGTTGAGGTGAAACACGCGCCTTGTGATGAGCGCGGGGTTATTTACTACTGGGGATTGTGATTTGGTCTGTCCCGTTTGATATTTTACCACGTATTTAACTGAGATATGTTTGTTATCAACATGATTTGGGCTTCTTTCCATATTTTGGGCTTCATGCCGACTATTTGAGTCCTTCGTGGATTTTTATAACTCTTTCCTCACTATTTGATATATTACTTGAACTCAGTCGTGTTGATTATACTGTTTTGCAAACTCAACCACTTTAATTAAATTTTTGAGACTTAATTGATATTTCCACTGCTGTTTAGGCTGAGAACTACTATTTTATTGATGCCCGAGGGGCTTATGATGTCTTCTGGACTGAGTGAGGCCGAGGGCCTGAGATACATTTATATGCCATGAGGTGGCTGGAGTGACGTGAGGAGACTTTCAGGCCTTGTGAGTGATGTGAGGAGGCTTTCAGACCTCATGAGTGATGTGGGAATGCTTTCAAGCCTTGAGTGTGATGTGAGGACGCTTTCAGGGCTCGAGTGTGATGTGAGAAGTCTTTCAGGCCTTATGTTGATATAGCGCTTGGGCCGTAAGGGGCCACTTCGGAGTCTGCACACTCATAATGAGCGCGGGTACCCATATGATCTGAGAGTGAGCCCGATGGGC
The DNA here is from genome assembly GCA_026770625.1 of Nicotiana glauca. NCBI lineage: Eukaryota > Viridiplantae > Streptophyta > Magnoliopsida > Solanales > Solanaceae > Nicotiana > Nicotiana glauca. The sequence continues at coordinate 62,868 of MU743150.1, forward strand.
TGATATTATGCTGAATGACTAATACTGAGCCCAAGGGGCTGATACTGTTCTGAGCGATTGATATTGGGCCCGAGGGGCAGATTTCTACGCACTATTTACTCGTTGTTTTACCTGATTTACTAGTTTTTAAAAGGAGATTTCATTTGACTCTTTACTGTTTTACTATTTTACTTCTTGATATAGAATTTCTTTGTGCAGTTATGTGTTTTCATGCCTTCGGTTATTATTTATTGTTATTACTCACTGGGTCAGAGTACTCATATTACTCCATGCACCATGTGTGCAGATGCAGACATAGAGGAGTCTGCACCTGAGCGCTGATTCATTCTAGACCAGGCAGCAAGTTGGAGTGACGAGGTAGGTGTTGACTTCCGCAACCCCTTATCTCCCCTATTTTATATCTTTTGAGTTCCTTTAGACTATTGTATCATATTTTACAATTCGTAGACACATTACAAACTCTATAGTAGCTCATGACTTGTGACACCCCGGTTTGAGCTGTGTCGGGATAGTTTCCCTTGTTATTATCGCTATTTCCGCATTATTTGCTATATGAAGCATGTGTTAGAATTTTTATTGTTAAATTTTAAAAGAGGTGTTGGCATTCTTCTGGCTGGCCTTGTCTTTACGAGAGGCGCTATCACGACCGGGTTTGGGATTGGGTCGTGACATTGCTGCTACCTCCTATCATGCAACCTATATGACCCTAGCTTTGTAAGTGCGCTTGTGCGATTCATATTTCCTTTTTTATTTTAGCTTTTAGTTAATCTCTAGGCCTTATTTTGTAAAATGCCTCTCCGGGCATCTATAGGTGTACTGAAGTTCTTTGCTTGATACTTTGTAGAACTTGCGAATATGGCCAGATCTTCCTTCACAGATCTAGTTATCCATTCGTATGACTTTATTGCATATACATGGGTCATACTATACCATAATATTTACTTCAATTTATTGTTACTGAGGTATGCTTACTAAGCTCCCAGTTACTTTTGTTGCTAATCCTTTAGGTATAGATCTCAGTTCTTTTATGCCCCTTCATTATCATTCATCTTAAGAATCATGGCCTAATCTCATGTCATACTTTGTAACTTGTATCTGTCGTTGTTCATTCACCTCAATGTTGATCTATAATCCTCTACTTGAAGACTTGAAACTTCTTTCGTAATACATTGACGCTAGGGCTTATGTTGCATTGAGGAATATTTGAAGTGATTTCCCTAATCGTACTTCATAGTGTCTAAATTTTATTCACCTTATGGGGGTATCCTAATTTCGTGCCGCCAGCAAAATAGTTTCTCCTTCTCTTCGTTTTTTTTGTCAAATCATTATTCAAACGAAGGGCCAAACATCATCCTTTGCCTGTCACAATTATACCCTCATTTTATTATTAGGTTAGCATTTCATTCCTTCTAATTGCTATTAATCTTAGACACCTTTGAGTTCATTAAGTCTATAGTGAGCATTGTATAACATAGAGAAACTGTTTGCTCATCTTGTTTTCATAGGCTTAATCCTAAAGACTTATCCATTCTCGTCACCTTTTCACTTGCCTTTCCCCATCCTTACTCATGTTTCCTTAAAAATATTGTTGCTCTACCCTACTTTATCTTGCAACCTATACATATTCATTTATACTACTCACAACTTTCCGTCAACTTGGTTGCACCATAGATTTTCTTATGTTATTCTGGAATGTCAAGCGAGACATCACATCGTCTCCAACTTTTCTCTACTCTCTTAAATAGATTTCTCAGTACTTAGAAACCATAGGCTGGAAGACATGCCGCTGACGATGCTGCTATCATTCCTGATTATTGGATCCTTGTGCTTATAGCCTTCTATCCGAAGTATAGACAATTCACAATCTTTTGCCTTTGAGTATCTCGTACGTTGTTCCCCTTTACCTTACTTACCTTAAGATCTCGCATCGTATCTCCTATCTCTTTCCTAACCGCCCTTCCACCTTGGTGTAATTCACATCACAACTTGAAGCTCTATTATAAGACTACAATCCGGTGGGTGCTTCATACCGACTTCTTATTACTAGCTTTATCGTAGAGCCGTTATAGACTATGATTATTGTACTCCCTCTCTCGTACCTCTAATTTTTAAGGGAGATCTTGCAATGTTCTCAATCATGATGTTTCTAATTTTCTGGGTCCAATAATTAGACTCCTAATTACTCAGTTGATGTCACTCTTTAGTTTCCTCTCCCTTATGATCAATCTTTATGTAGGCTTAAGCTATCTTCCAATCTTTTGTTCATGGTATTAGTTATCCTGTTTAGCCTTTCATGGGTGTTGAGAAATATGCATGATACAATCCTTTGATAATTCATTCCTCTATCTATGACCTGGGCTCAATTCTTTCTTTTAACTTATACCAAAATCTTTTACGGCTGTATGATTGTCAACAAATATCTTGCTTGGATAATGCTCCAAAATCTTAAGTGTATCCATAACGTAATAACTCTGGATCATTGATTGAATAATTCTTTCATTCCATTTTGGCTTTCTTTCAACGTGAGCTATTACTTTTCCTAGTCTTTCTGCCCCTTGTTGCATCCATACTTAGCTTATCTTAGTGCCCACACTTGCCAGAGTTTTCATACAACTCATATGATTTCGAATATTACTTTTAATTTTTACTTCCGATTCATTAGCCACGGTAGGTGCCACTTTCCTTTGGAATGCTTACAGTATTGTTGCGAGATTGTTGTTACATGACCATTTCCTCTTTAGGTCATAGTGCTTAGGTTGAAGCCTTCTTTCTTATCTCCTTAGTTAGTCTTTCGTTGTAGTACTTAGGGAGAATCCTTGACTCTCGTAAAGCTGAGAGCTTATTACGGACCTTTTTGATGTCCTTACTTGCCTATAATAACCTTTAGCTGCTTACTTCCATGCCCTTGGGCTTGTATGGTTGCTTCTGAACTGATATTTTGACTGCCTTCCCAGTGGCACTTTCTTTTATCCCTGCAATAATCAGACGGTACCTTTAACTAGCCCGACTCTTGTTTGAATATATCTCAAGTGTTAAAATGATATTATTCTAGGCTGAATTCTCCATGTTGGGTTCTACTATGTTTATCTTACACGGTATGATGACTTGTCTGTAACCTCCTATTTAGCCATAGCTGGGATCTTCCTTTGTCTTAACTTATGTCTCGCACTGGCTCCTTATATATTAATAACAACTCGGTCAGGAACCTTGACTTCTTCTCCTTGATGTCGTGCTTGCACAATATTCTTGAATCTTAGCGTCTCGGTAAGATTTGGATAAGTGCCATCTCATTTCTCTTTCATTTATCGCATTCTTCCATTACCATTCCATAGTCACTAGAACCACTTAATTTTGACTTAGTGCCACATCACTCCATATTCCCCCCTTTAAGGGTGTACTAATAGTTGAAGCCACAAGGATCTACCTATAGATGTTTTACCTCTTCATATTTGGCGTCGTTTCACAACATCAATGATCCTTACTCACCTTATGGCAATTCTTCTGTACCAAAGATGAAAAATTCCCTTAATCGCGAGGGTGACACTTAATGTACCTGGTACATACAGTCGTTTAAGATCAACTTTGCTAACATTGCTCGCTTTAGGCAAGCGTCTTCCTGAATGACCATTCTCTAAATTTCTAGTGAATCTTCTTCTATTGTTCGTCCTATTATTTCCGGAACGCGATTTGAAATTCTCATGATGATGACTATTATCAAATCGCTCAGTCCCTAATTCATATTTAGTTTATCTTGTTCACCAGTCCATATTAATTTTTATTAATCTGGTGTCTAATTTTTCCTTCTATTATTAGAGTTGCGAACTTATTTCTCGAAATGAGGATATGACGTTATGTCCTATATTCTTTTATTATCTCAAGGCCTGCCATCTTTTCTCATTTCCTTCACTTAACTATAAACTCTGTAAAACTGTCATCATTTTTTTGACCTACTGTTGTCATCCGTGTATCGCATCTTGTTCATAATGCTTCATTAACTCTCTTCTTATCTCCCGCTAATTATCTATGTCTACTGCTTTATTCTAAAAACTCGAACAAAACATTCTTTTGCTTTTGGCTCCCCTTAATCCATCAATTGACTCTTCCAATTGCCTAACATTCTTTCTTTTCTGGGGGCGGGAGCCACACTAAGGTAATATTTATTCCTTCAAGGCTTCCAATGCTCATATCAAGCTTTAATATTTTAGGGTTCACCATCTAGGTGTCTCACGAGGAGATCTATTAGCGCAATTGCTATATCCTTCAGAAATGTCAACTAAAGCAAATAATCCAGTATTTTGGGCCACTCTAACCCCATCCGGATCGTGATATCCCATCCTTTTCTAAATCTACACCTGTTAGCCCTAAATATGGTATAGTTGATATGGGTGTGGCCAATTATACATACCTCTGTTACTATTGAGGGTAACTCACAATGCTTATATTTTTCTGCCGAAACTATAATACTGATAATCTTCATTAACTAGATGCCTCATACAATTCTTCATCTTGCTTCCTTTGCTTGTTCAAACTTGTATTTAACTTTTTAATCTCTCGTTGTCTTCCACCATAAATGTGGGTAGGCATTCTTTCCTTAAGGCTTCTTATCTGAGAGCTTACACCTTACAATACACCTATGATTTACTAAAGACCTCACTTAACTTATCATAAGCAAGATGCAAAATCGAGTTCCTCCAAATCAACGTTTTCACAGCTATATCTCTTATCGATCATCTTTCTCAATGTAGTCATCGTCTTATTACGAATAGAAGTTCGGGACTTGAATTCTTATAAGTGAGCTCTACCATACGATTTAGAGTAAGAAAAAAGAGTGATAGTCCTAAATGCCATATAGCCTCTTGCTTAAAAGTGTGGTGCAAGGCACACCCATAAACATGACTCTACTAGACACGGTTTGCAGACTCCCTAGGTCAGAACTGTTCTAATACTATTTTGCTCACGACACAAATCGATGGGCCACGACAGGTACCCGGTACCTTACTCAACCGAGTACCAACCTAACATATCATTCTTATTACATTATCATATACACGTGACATACGGGCCTAATAGGCCAATATAAGCATTTATAAATGAAAACATAGGCCGACAAGGCCGCAAAATCTTTCATGTACACGACATAAGTATCCAAGCCTCTAAGAGTACATAAATATAATAAAGGTCGGGACAAAGTCCCACCAAAACAAACAATACATGTCTAAATCATACTAACCAAACAAGCAACTCTGAGGTAAATGGAGCGCACCAACATCTTCCGCTAAGATGATAGCCTACTTAGAGGGATTTCGACCTGTCTATCAGGACTTGCAGGCATGAAACAGATCGTCCCCAGGCAAAAGAGATGGAAGTACTAAAATGTACTGAGTATGTAAGGCACATAAATAAGTACATAACAGACACAGAAGAAATATAAAGTAATTGACTCAACCTGTAAGTCTGGATAACTCTATAAATCATAAATTACTTTTAGTGTCATGCATATGCGTATTAATGTCATATCATACATATGTAAATTTTTCATAACATCATTAGCCTCTGAGGGCATCCCATCATATCATATCAGCCACTATGGGCAAAGTCATCAATGTATACCAGTTGATCAGGTGGTATATGTATATAACACCATAACCTTTCCCATATCCCCCCCCCCACACACACAAAAACACACACACCCACACACCCACATATATATATATAAGCATATATAACGACATCTGATCATGTGTGAATGTACATGAATGCAAAGCATGAAAAGTACGTTAATAAAATCTTTCGGAATGTCATAAGACTATTTTGCCTTTGGGTAATATCATAAAGTAATCTCTTTCAACTTTCTTATTTTCTGAGACCCATGAACAGATGATAAAATATTATGGCACATGAAAATTCAAGAACATAGATATCTCTAATACTTTTATGAATAGAGTTATTTATGGAATTTGTGCATTTACATGTTTTTTTCGTATCGTATGAACCATGCCAAAAGAAAAAAGGGATAGCCTTAACATACCTGAGCCGATTCTTTTGACAATCCATTTAACACATGTCAATTGCAACGACATATAATAGAAGATCAAAATAGAAGAAAATTCGTACGATATTCTTGAGAAGGATTTCACCGTACTGTCTTAAAATTGCGAAACCCCGTTGCTACATTTTCATATGAATATGTTGATAATTCATCCGTTACTTTGCTGAATGTTTACTCCATCTCCTTTAATGAATTTGATCACAATATTCTATATATTTTCTTGCTGAATCTATCCATCACTTTGAAGATGTAAAATGTCTTCATTTTTGTAAAGTAAATAAGTGTTGTGATGCCATTCTCTAATCCAAGACATAAGGTGCTTATCTCTCGAATTGTTGCCACCTTTACTATTATGGTCATGTGGTACCTTGTATGGTACTAGTCTATAAATACCAAGTATTTGAGCTCGAGCTGTATTTTATCCCAACATGCCAAACTTGGATGAAAATTAATTTTCTTTGACTTGCTTACCCTTTCACCTTTACTAATCACTTGTAAAATAGCATAATCTTTATAATCTCCAAATAATCTTTTACTTGGACTGATGCCAATTATATTATGACAAATTCAACGTACAATACTTCATGATGCAACATCATTGTAACTTAATACTGCGAAGCGTAACATCATAATATACTACTGTAGAGGGTAACATCAACGTAATACTATGGGGCGTAACATTATTCCCCCCTTTGGAACATTCGTCCTCGAATATTGATTGATGCTCTTATCAATTTCATAACTTATAGCTTTTGTGAGTACTTTAATACTCTCCTTGTCATTTAAGCATTTGTTCTATCAATAAATCAAAAGTCTAGAGTATTTTCCCCTTTAGTCTTTTTGCTATTATCATGACTTATGGTAGAAATCTTTCTAATCTCGCAACTGTTGTTACCTCCTGTCATGCAACATGTATGACCCTGGATTTGTAAGTGCACTTATGCGATTCATATTTCCTTTTTTCTTTTAGATTTTAGTCAATCTCTAGGTCTTATTTTGTAAAATGCCTCTCTAGGCATCTATATGTGTACTGAAGTTCTTTGCTCGATACTTTGTAGAACTTATGGATATGGCCATATCTTACTTCATAGATCTGGTTATTCATTCGTATGACTTTTCTGCATCTACATGGTTCATACAATACAATAATTTTTACTTTAATTTATCGTTACTGAGGTATGCTTACCAAGCTCCAAGTTACTTTTGTTGCTTATCCTTTAGGTATAGATCTCAGTTCTTTAATGCCCCTTCATTATCATTCTTCTTAAGAATCATGGCATAATCTCATGTCATACTTTGTAACTTATATCTGTCAATTGTTGATTCATCTCAATGTTCATCTACAATCCTCTACTTGAAGACTTGAAACTTCTTTCGTAATACATTGATGATATGGCTTACGTTGCATTGAGGAATATTTGACGTGATTTCCATAATCGTACTTCATAGTATCTCAATGTAATTCAATTTATGGGGATATCCTAATTTCCTACCGCCAGCGACATCTTTTCTCCTTTTCTTTTTCTTTTTTTTTCAAATTATTATTCAAACGAAGGGCCAAACTTCATCCCTTTTTCTATCACAATTATACCCTCATTTTATTATCAGGTTAGCATTTCATTCCTTCTAAATGCTACTAATCTTAGACTCAATTGAGTTCATTAAGTCTACAGTGAGCTTTGTATATCATAGAAAAACTGTCTGCTCATCTTGTTTTCATAGGCTTAATCCTAAAGACATCCATTCTCGTCACCTTTTCACTTTCCTTTCCCCATCCTAACTCATGTTTCCTTAAAACTTTGTCACTCTACCATAATTTATCTTGCGCCCTATACATATCCATTTATACTACTCACAACTTTCCTTCAACTTGCTTGCACCATAGATTTCCTTATGTTATTCTGGAACGTCAAGCGAGACATCACATCATCTCCAACTTTTCTCTACTCTCTTAACAAGATTTCTCAGTACTTAGAAACCATAGGATGGAATATATGCCGCTGACGATGTCTCTATCATTCCCGGTTATTGGATCCCCGTGCTTATATCCTTCTATCCGAAGTATGGACAATTCATGATTTTCTGGCTTTGAGTATCTTGTACGTTCTTCCCTTTTACCTTACTTTTCTTAAAATCTCGCACCATATCTTTTATATCTTTCCTGAACGTCCTTCCACCTAAGTATAATTCACACCACAACTTGAAGTTCTATTATAATACTACAACATGGTGGGTGCTTCATACCGACTTCTTATTATTGGCTTTATCGTAGAGCCATTATAGACTATGCTTGTTCTACTCTCTCTCTTGTACCTCTGATTTTTAAGGAAGATCCTGCAATGTTCTCGATCATGATGTTTCTAGTTTTCTGGGTCCAATAATTAGACTCCTGATTACTCAGTTGATGTCACTATTTAGTTTCCTATCCCTTCTAATCAAACTTTATGTAGGCTTAAGCTGTCTTCTGATCTGTGGTTCATGGTATTAGTTATCTTGTTTAGCCTTTCATGGGCACTGGAAAATATGTATGATACAATCCTTTAATAATTCATTCCTTTGTCTATGACCTGGGCTCAATTCTTTCTTTTAACTTATACCAGAATATCTTACGGCTGTATGATTGTCAACAAATATGTTGCCTGGATAGTACTCAAAAATCTTGAGTGTATCCATTTCGTACTAGCTCTGGATCATTGATCGAATAATTCTTTCGTTCCATCTTAGCTTTCTTTCAATGTAAGCTATTACTTTTCCTAGTCTTTCTGCCTCTTGTTGCGTCCATACTTAGCTTATCTTAGTGCCCACACTTGCCAAAGTTTTCATAAAATTCATATGATCTCGCATATTACTTTTAATTTTTACTTCCCGTTCATTATCTATAGTAGGTGCCACTTTTTTTTGGAGTGCTTACAATTTTGTTACGAGATTGTTATTACACGACCATTTCCTCTTTAGGTCATTGTGCTTAGGGTGAAGCCTTCTTTCTTATCTCCTCAGCTAGTTTTTCATTGTAGTACTTAGGGAGAACCCTGGACTCTAGTAAAGCTGTGAGCTTATTGCGGACCTTTTTGATGTCCTTACTTGCCTCTAATCATCTATAGTTGCTTACTTCCATGCCTTTGTGCTTGTATGGTTGCTTCTGAACTGATATTTTGACTGCCTTCCCAGTGGCACTTTCTTTTATCCCCGTAACACTCATACGGTACCTTTAACTACTCCGACTCTTGTTTGAATATATCTCAAGTATTATAATGATATTCTACGAGGCTGAATTCTCCATGTTGGGTTCTACTATGTTTATCTTACACGATTCAATGACTCGTTTGTAACCTCCTATTTAGCCATAACTGGGATCTTCCTTCGTCTTAACTTACGTCTCACACTGGCTCCTTATTTATTAATAACAGTTCGGACAGGAACCTTTACTTCCTCTCCTTGATGTCGTGTTTGCACAATATTCTTGAATCGTAGCGTATCTGTAAGATTTGGTAAGTTCCATCTCATTCCTCTTTCATTTATCGCATTCTTCCTTTACCATTCCATAATTACTAGAACCATTTAATTTTGACTTAATTCCACATCATTCCATATTCCCCCTTTAGGGGTATACTAAGAGCTGAAGCCATGAGGCTCTACCTATAGATGTTTTACCTCTTCCTTTGTGGCGTCGTTTCATAACATCAATGATCCTTACTTGCCTTGTAGCAATCCTTCTGTTCGAAGGATGAAATATTTTCTTACTTGCGAGGGTGACACTTAATGTAACTGGTACATACTATCCCTTAAGCTTAACTTTGCCAACATTGCTCACTTTAGGGAAGCGTCTTTCTAAACAAACATTCTATGAATTTCTAATGAATCTTCTTCTATTATCCATCCTATTATTGCCGAAACACGATCTGAAATTCTCATGATGTTGACTATTATAAAATCGCTCAGTCGCTGATTCACATTTAGTTTATCTTGCTCACCAGTCCATATGAATTTCTATTAATCTGGTGTCCAATTTTTCCTTTTGTTAATCACATTAGCGTTGTGAACTTATTTCTCAAAATGAGGATATGACTTTATGGCCTATATTCTTTTATTGTCTCAAGGCCTATCATCTTTTGTCTTTTCCTTCACTTGATTGTAAACTCTGTAATACTGTCATCATTTTTATGACCTGCTGTTGTCTTTCATGTATCACATCTTACTCATAATGCTTCATTAACACTCTTCTTATCTCTCTCTAATTATCTAAGCCTGCTGCTTTACTCTAAAAACTCAAACAGAACATTCTTTTGCTTTTGGCTCCTCTTGCTCCATCCCTTGGCTCTTCCAATTGCCTAACATTCTTTTTTTAATGGGGGAGGGAGCCACACTAAGGTATTATTTATTCTTTTAAGGCTTCCAGTGCTCATATCTAGATTTAATATTTTATGGTGCACCATCTAGGTGTCTCACGAGCAGATATATTAGCGCATTTGCAATATCCTTTAGAAATTTCAACTAAAGCAAACAATCCATTCTCTATTTTGGGGCACTCTAAACCCATCCGGATCGGGATATCCCGTCCTCTTCTAAACTACACCTGTTAGCCCCCAATATGGTATAACTGATATGGGTGTGGCCAATTATAAATACCTCTGTTACGATTGAGGGTAACTCACAATGCTTATATTTTTCTACCGGAACTGTAATACTGATAATTTTCATTAACTGGGTGCCTCGTACCCTTTTTCATCTTGCTTCCTTTGCTTGTTGAAACTTGTATTTATCTTCTTAATCTCTCGTTGTCTTCCACCATAAAAGTGGATAGACATTCTTTCCTTAAGGCTTCTTATCTGGGAGATTACACCTTACAATACACCCATGATTTGCTAAAGACCTCACATTTACTTATCATAAGCAAGATACAAAATCGAGTTCCTCTAAATCAATAATTCCACAGCTATATCTCTTATCGATCGTTTTTCTAAATGTAGGCATTGTCTTATTACAAATAGAAGTTCAGGACAAGAATTCTTATAAGTGAGTACTACCACACGATCTAGAGTAAGAAGAAAGAGTGACAATACAAAATGCCCTGCAGCCTCTTGCTTATAAGTGTGGTGCACGATACACCCATAAACAAGACTCTACTAGACACGACTTGTAGACTCCCTAGGACTGAAGTGCTCTGATACTATTTTTGTCACGACCCAAACTGATGGGACGCGATGGGCACCCGGTACCTTACTCAACCGAGTACCAACGTAACATATTTTTATTGTTACATCATCTTATACATGTGACATACATGCCTAATTGGCCAACACAATTATTTATAAATTAAAAATATAGGACGACAAGGCCGTACAATCTTTCACATATAAAAACATATGCCTACAACCTCTAAGAGTACATAAATATCATAAAGGTCAGGACAGATTCCCGCCATACCAAACAATATACGTCTAAATCATACTAACCAAAAAAGTAACTCCGAGACAAATGGAGCGCACCAACATCTTCCGCTGAGCTGATAGCCTGCTTGGAGGGCTCTCAACCTATCTATCAAGACCTGCGGGCATGAAACACATCGTGCCTCGGAAAAAGGAAGTCAGTAGAAAAATGTACCGAGTATGTAAGGCACATAAATAAGTACATAACAGACATGGAAGAAATATAGAGTATTTGACTCAACCTGTAAATCTGGATAACTCTGTAAATCATAAATTACTTTTATCATCATGCATATGCGTATGAATTTCATGTCGTACATAAGTACATGTTTCACAACATCATCATCCTCCAAGGGCATCCCATGATATCATATCAGCCTCTGTGGGCAAAGTCATCAATGTATACCAGCTGATCAGGTGGTGGTACGTATATAATGCCATAACCTTTCCCATATCCTATATACATATATAAATACATATATACGTGAACATAATGCCATCTGGTGATTGGTCAATGTACATGAATGCAATACATGAAAAGTACGTTAATAAAATATTTCGGAATGTCATAAGACCATTTTGACTTTAAGTAATATCATAAAGTAAACTCTTTTCAAATTTCCTATTTTCTGAGATCCATGAACATATGATAAAATATTATGACACATGAAAATTCAAGAACATAGATATCTCTAATACTTCTATGAATAGAGTTATTTATGGAATTTGTGCATTTGCACGTTTCGTTCATTTCATATGGATCGTGCCAAAAGAAAGAAGGGATAGCCTTAACCTGAGCCGATTCTTTTGACAATCCATTTAACACACGTCAATTGTAAAAACACATAATGACGGATCGAAGTAGGAGAAAATATGTATGATATTCTTGAGAAGGATCATACTGTACTCCCTTAAAATTTTAAAATCCGGTTGCTACATTTTCATACAAATATGTTGATAATTCATCCGTTACTTTGCTGAATGTTTACTCCATCCCCCTTAATGAATTTGATCACAATATCGTATTTATTTTCTTGCTGAAGCTATCCATCACTTTGAAGATGTAAAATGTCTTATTTTTGTAAATTAAAGAAGTGTTGTGATGCCATTCTTTAATCCAAGAGATAAGGTGCTTATCTCTTGAATTGTTGCCACCTTGCAAGGTGATTCAAGAGTCACCTAGTGCATTTTTATGTGGCTGCCACGTTTTGGCGAGCTTATCTTATCCAAGACTTCAATTAATCCATCAAAAATTATTAGTTAATTAGGTAATGTCTTGTTTCCCTATAATTAATAAATTACCTGTAAAATTGAGAATTATTCTCACTTACTTAAAATATTACTTACTTTTCACATACCTTATACACCTTACTATTATGGTCATGTGGTACCTTGTATGGTACTAGTCCATAAATATCAAGTATTTTAGCTCGAGACGTATTTTATCCTTACATGCCAAACTTGGACGAAAATTTATTTTCTTTGACTTGCTCCCCCTTTCACCTTTACTAATTACTTGTGAAATAGCATAATCCTTATAATCTCCAAATAATCTTTTACTTGGATTAATGCCAATTACCTTACGATAAATTCAACGTACAATACTTCAGAGTGCAACATCATCGTAACTTAATACTGTGAAGCGTAACATCATCATAATATACTACTGCAGAGGGTAACACTATTGTAATTTATTACTGTAGAGCATAACATCGACGTAATACTATGGAGCGTAACAAATCAGGTAGGACCGGTTATCATATATAGATAATCCCCTCGTTTCTTAGAGTATAATGAGAAAAAACGAATCGAACCTTCGACTTTGTACCTTGACCTATCATGACGTCATCCTCGTGACATAAGTGACGGAAGTGACTGAAATGTCCCGTCCATATATTTTCTCAAGTCATTAATGAGCATCAGTTAGTAGTCAACCACCAGTGCCTTTGAACTGTCGCCGTGAATCCATAAATAGGTCCCCTCTCTCATTAATTCAATCTTTACTTTTACTTTCTTCTACTCTCTTAAGGTTTTACGTCTTAAGCTCTTCCTTTCTTTAAAATCTCCAGGGTTTGTTTCTAATCCCCTTTCACACACCAAGTCCTGTCATCTCCTGCTCTCTTTAAACTTACACAAAATGGCAAAAACGTCAAAAACTGTTCCTCAAAAGGGAAATGCCTCTTCATCGCAGTTGGCCGATGATAAAACATCGGTGGTACTGCGCCCTGAGAAGTGCGTTACCGAGGAGTGTGAACTTACTTCCTACTTCAAGGTTGAGAAAACTTCATCGGTTCCAGGTCAGTACGAGCCATGTCGAGATATATGTGCTCGATAACTGAGAATTTTCTTAAGCAGGTAAATAAAGACTACAATTAGGGAGGTAAAGAGGTTGTTATTCCGACCCCCGAAGAAGACATCACTACCCATGTGGAAGGATTTCTAAGTGTTTACACTTACCCTTTCATGCTGGGCTCTCTCGATCCTGTCATCATCGATTTTTGCCGTCAATATTAAATAACCCTAGGTCAAATTCATCCCTCTTTTTGGCGGATTTTTATTCTGCTCCGGTTCTTTGAGAGCGAAGTCGGGGGGATGTCTTTAACCCTCACCCATCTCATCAGGTTGTACACCCTTCATCTCTATCGAGGTGGGTTAATAAGACTTCATCATCGGGCTTCCAAGGTGTTTTTCTCGTTCATAATAAGGACAAAGAGTGAGGATGGATGTGCCGGTTCGTTCGAGCAAAAACTTCCGACCTAATCTCGGCCGAGAAGATGCCATTTCTCGAGAAATGGAATATGAAGGGAAAGTATAATCCCATCTATAGCTTCCATTTATTGTTTTGGTTTCCTTTACTTCTTCTCATCGACATCCCTTTCTATGATGTAGCAGTCTCTTGGATGATTAATGCAATTCCTAACCTCGAGAGCTGGGTTCGAAAAATGGCTTCAACCTATTCGTATGATGAGCGCTCATGGAGTGATTTGGCAAGAGGCCGATGGGAGGACAAAAATCATGGTAAGCCCCTTTTCATGTATTTGATGATTTTTGCTGAAATATTTCTTTTCATACTCACTTGATTTCCTTTTATATAGGCCTAAAAAACGATGCTGTCATGAGGCCCCCATCTGGAAAGGAAGAGGTTTCGCCCCTGGCCCCGAAATCAATGAAGGATAAAAAGAGGAAAAGGGTATCACCCTCCGAGGACCCACAGACCAAGAAAAGTAAGGCTCGTAAGCCGATGAAAGACACTGTCTTCCTGCATACGGAGGTAGTTCAATGGCTAAGAGAGGAAGAAGAAGAAGAAGAAGAAGAAGAAGAAGAGGAAGAAGAAGAAAATATGAGGATGAAGGCTTCGAGCTGGTGGCCCGAGTGAAGAGGAACACCGAGGCGCCAATGGCCTCTAAGTCAGTGAGTGTTGGAGTAATTTAGCATCGAATTGAGGGGGTCTTGGAAGAGGACCCGAGCAAAGTCCCCGAGTTGTTGGAGACTGAAGATGCCTCTCGCCGAGGCAGGTATTTCCAAAGGGGACGGCTTTGAGGCCCTTCAAAATGAAGAGAACGTCCCAAGTTATTCACTTGGGGCAATAGAAATTAGAAACTCCCCGCCGCTTCCTTCATTCTTGGAAGGGGAAGTTCGGGGGGCTCAGGCCATAATGTCCCCTCGTGTAGAAGGTGCCCTTGGAGGGGAGGACCTTTTCCAAAGTTATTTTTCCAGGTTCGACAATGTTGCTATCTTGAATGACTTGGACATACCAAGGAGGAGCTTGGGCGAATCTTTCTCGAGTTTCAGATTGACCAGCCAATTTCCAGCCCCTAGTGTCGATCCCGAGTGCAAATGGACCATCATTATAATGGTCCTAGAGGATGCACGAGTTTTTGCCGCTCCCGTAGGGGTGGCCAGTTACATTCAAGGTCTATTCACCGAGGAAGATCAAGCTCTGATGGACGAGGTAGGAGCACTACGTCTCTTCAATGAAGCCCAGCAATCTTTGAATCAGGTACGACCTAACTTTCTTTGTTAACGTCGGTCTTCATACTTGTGTTTTTCTCTCCTTTCCTATTTCTTTTTCTTTTATTTGTGTAGGCCTCGGTACTTTATCATAAGGCTTTCTTCAAGTCTCAAGAGTGTTCAGCCGATATGAGGCGGAAATTGAAGGGCTTATCGAGGACAAAAATGCTCTCAAGCTTCTCGGTGAGAAAAGAGAAAAAGAAATCAAAGGCTTCTAAGCTGAAATAGATGTGGCCCAGAAAGAACAAAGTGAACTGATCGAGAAGGTAAATATAGTCTTAGACATTCATGACCTTAGTTTAGGATTGATGTCTAATGATTCGATCTCGTCTAACGGCTTCACAAAATGACTATGCAACTCTGAGGAGAGGTAGATGAGGTGAAGGCGGAGACTATAGTGTGGAAGAAAAAGATGGACCACCTTGCCTCAGAGAAAGAGGTCACTCTAGCTCAGTTATCATCAATCGAAAGCCAACTCTAAGGCATGAAAGAGAAAAGCTTGGAACAAGCCAAGAAAATGGAAGAGCTGCAAGCTCGGTTGTACACAGGCTTGTAGTGGGAAAATCTGAGCTTGAGACGGCTAAGGCCGATGATAAGGCGATTGTGGCTATCTACCAATCTGATGCCGAGGCCACTCAAGCTCGAGCAAAAGAAGTTGTTGATGCTGCTCAGGCTCGAGCATACTTGGTTGCCGAGCATGCCAGGTGTTAGTCTCTAAGAGAGACTCTTGAGGAGATTCATTCTTGTGGATTTAACCTTTATATCGAGATCAAGAATGCGAAATAGCTTGAGTGGATCTGAGAAGGAGGAGATCTTGATGGAGAGGATGTAGCTACCTATGAAAATTAGGCACTTAGGATTTTTCTTTTTTTGAATTTTTGTATAAGATTTCGATCGGTCCTTGTAAATATTTTCATAGATTTAAAGGATCTCATTTCTCTCTGACATGTCTTTATTTCAATTTTTGCCTCATGCAA
The DNA here is from genome assembly GCA_026770625.1 of Nicotiana glauca. NCBI lineage: Eukaryota > Viridiplantae > Streptophyta > Magnoliopsida > Solanales > Solanaceae > Nicotiana > Nicotiana glauca. The sequence goes on from MU743150.1 coordinate 79,331, forward strand.
ATTTTGTTTCGTCCATGTCTTGAAAACTTCCATAAGTACAAGGCTCGGGCAATTTAATAGAAGCCTGATTAGTGTAGTCTTTATAATCGAGTGAGTACTTACTTGAACTCGAAGTAGGATGACCGTTAGGTTTTACTTGAGTGAGTATGATCCCTTGAACTCAAAGCAAAAGATTTCCCTTAGGCTTTTGTTTTAAGCTGATGTGGCCTTTCGTAGAATGATCGTTCAATATACATAAGGCTTTCTACCTCTTTCGGCTTAAAAAGTTAATCACATAAGAATTTGTTATGCCTAAGCAAGAGATAAATCTGTATTTGTATTCCACTATTTTCGAGGGTTGGTGACATCGAAACCTTTTGTTTTGTAATGCCTTTGTATGAAATTGATTTTGAGGGTTGATGTGATCGAAATCCTTTGTAATTTTGCGAAGGGTAGCATTTTTTTTAAAACCATTTTTATGAAAATATTTGAAGGCCTTATTTTATTACAAAATTCGGACGTCTCCGAACCATATCAGTTTGGTCGCAGCCCTTGACTTGGGATTTTCCTCTTGGGCTTGATTCCTGATTATACATCGAACTTGTTTGAAGCGTCAGTCCTCAAGTAGGGTGGACGTGGCATATAAAAATGAGTGTTGCCTTTTTAAGGTCGTACAATCTCGAGATTCTAATAATTTGATTACGTTAATTTTTCGAACCGCAAACCCCGAGTATGAGGTAAGTTGTTTGAACTTCAGTTGTGGTCGGCCTTTAAGCCTGCTTCCACAATAGACCAAAAGTATGAAATTTTAAAGTAAAAATTTCTCTAAGGCAAGAAAAATTTGGAAAGAAAAAATACTTCTCTCAATAGATTATACATGCGTACATGTTTGGCTTTAGGGTTCGAGTGATCTAAATGGGCACTATTCATTTGACCATTTGGCCCTTACAAAGTTATACCTATCGAGACAATGTTGACACAAAGTACCTTCTTTGTAGCAAAGTTAACATCCGAGGGTGATGCCCCCAGTATTCGAGGTTGATTGTAAAAAAAGCCTTGAATACTATTGAGTTGCTCTAAGTTAGCACGAACAGAGGTCGCCTCATTAAAAATCTCGCCGGAAAAATTGCTCGTTGTCCATCGTGCCAAGTATAGGATCCTTTTCCAATGATATTGAGGACCTGATATGGTCCCTCCCAGTTCAGGCCAGGTTTTCCTTCATTTGAGTTTCGAATATTGATGGTGACCTTTCTCAGAACTAAGTCCCCAGTTTTAAAGTGTCGAAGATTGGCTCTTCGGTTGTAATACCTCTCGATAAACTATTTATGTGCGGCCATTCGAACAAGGGTGGCTTATCGTCTTTCATATAGCGATTCGAGGCTCGTATTCATAGCCTCATGGCTTGAAGCTTCCACTACATATCGAAACCTAAGGCTTGGTTCCCCAACTTCGATCGGGATCAGAGCTTCGGCACCGGAGATTAACGAGAACGGTGTTACCTCGTACTGGATTTTAACGTTGTTCGATATGCCCAAAGAACTCCAGGCAATATCTCTCTCCATTTTCCTTTAGTTTCGTTCAATCTTTTCTTTATATTTTGGATGACGGTCTTGTTTGTTGATTCGATCTGTCCGTTCCCACTAGAATGGTACGATGTTGATAGGATTCTTTTTATTTTGTGGTGTTCGAAAAGCTTTGTCATTTTGATGCCGACGAATTGCTTTCCATTATTGCATACGATCTCTGCAGGCATTCCGAATCGGCATATAATGTGGTCCCAGATGAAGTCTATGCCTTCTTTTTCTCTGACTTTCTCGACAGCCTGTACTTCAACCCACTTAGAGAATTAGTCAGCCATAAACAAATGAATTTAGCTTTACCTGGGGCCAATAGTATAGGGCCGACGATATACATCCCCTATGTCATGAATGACCATGGGGATAGGACTGAGTGGAGTTGCTCTCCGAGCTAGTGGATCATCAGCGCATACCTTTGACATTTGTCGCACTTTCGAACAAATTCTTTAGTGTCCTTTTTTATATTGGCACAATAGTATCCTGCTCTAATGAATTTTTGAACCAATGACTCGACACTGGAATGATCTCCGCAAGTGACCTCGTGAATTTCCCGTATAACGTAGTCGGTGTCTCATGGCCCCAAACATTTTGCTAACGGTTCATTGAACATTCTCCTATAAAGTGTTTGATCCTCGGCCACTATGAACCATGCGGCCTTCGTGCGTACGGGCCTCGATTCTTTATGATTCGATAGAAGCTTCCCGTTCTTTAGGTATTCGATGTACTTATTCCTACAATCCCAGGTTAAACTTGTGGAGTTTATTTCGGTATGTCCTTATTCGATTACTAACCTTGAAAGCTGTACGACAATCCCCAAGCTAAGTTCATCCTCTTCGATCGACGATCCCAAACTTAAACGAGCATTGACCTAGCTATTTTGTTCTCGGGGTACGTGTTGTAGTGCCCATTCTTTGAATCAATATAGAGACACTTGTAGTTTTTCTAAGTATCTTTGCATTCGATCTTCTTGAACCTCGAAAGTTCTGTTGACTTGATTTACCACAAGTGGGAGTTGTACTTGGCTTCGATAACCTCCGCTCCCAAGCTCTTAGCTGGCTCGAGGCCTGCAATCATGGCCTCATACTCGGCATCATTGTTAGTCAATTTCAAAGTTTTGATAGACTGTCTAATTGTATTACCCGTAGATGGCTTCAAAACGATGCCTAGTCCAGATCCCTTCATGTTCGAAGCGCCGTCTGTGAAGAGGGTCCACACCTCTAATGATGTACTCGATTTTAATAATAGTTCCTTTTTGACCTTGTGTATGAGGAGTTGCATAAAGTCGGCCACAAAGTCTACTAAGATTTGAGACTTGATGGCCGTTCGGGTTGATACTTGATATTGTACCTACTGATCTCGACGGCCCATTTAGCCAATCGACCCGAGAGTTCGGGCTTGTGCAAAATGTTGCAAAGGGGATAGGTGGCTACAACACAAATTGGGTGACATTGAAAATATGGTTTTAATTTCCTACATGCGCTTATTAAAGCAAGTGCTAATTTTTTTATGTGTGGATATAGGGTCTCGGCTTCACCTAGGGTCTAGCTAACATATTAAATAGGAAATTGCGTATCTTTATCTTCTCGAACTAAGACCCCACTTACCGCTATCTCTAATACCTCTAAGTATAAGTAAAGTTGCTCTTCCGCTTTCGGGGTGTGAAGAAGTGGCGAGTTCGACAGGTATCATTTGAGTTCCTCCAAGGCCTGTTGACATTCCGGGGTCCTTGCGAAGTTGCTCTTCTTCTTAAGTAGTGAGAAGAACCGGTGGCTCCTATCAAAGGACCTCGAAATAAATCGACCTAGGGCGGCTATGCACCCTGTCAACCTTTTTACACCATTGACATTATCAACAACTGTTATATCTTTGGTTGCCTTGATTTTATTTGGGTTGATTTCGATCCCCATTCGATACCATAAAGCCGAGGAACTTGCCCGATCCAACCCCGAATGCACATTTCTCCGGGTTAAGCTCCATGTTGTACTTTCTTAGTATGTCGAATATCCCCTACAAATGTTTTAAATGTCCTCTACTCGCAGGAAATTGACTAACATATCATCAATATAAAACTCTATTAGTTTACCTATTTGTTCTTCGAACATTCGATTCACTAGGCGTTGATAAGTGGCACTGATATTTTTTAGTCCAAACACATTATGTTATAACAATAGGTGCCGTATTTAGTGATAAACAAAGTCTTTTCCTAATCCTATGGGTTCATTTGTATTTGATTGTACATGGAGTAGGCATCGAGAAAACTAAAGATCTGGTGGCCGTGGCATCGATCATGCGATCGATGTTCGGCGAATGAAAAGAAACATTGGGGCCAACCTTGTTTAAATCCTTATAGTCTACGCACATTCTAAGTTTGTTTCCCTTTTAGGGACTACAACAACGTTTGCTAACCATTCAGGATATTTTACCTCCCGAATAGACCCTATATAGAGAAATTTTGTTACCTCATCCTTGATGAATGCATGCTTAACCTCGAATTGGGGCCTTCTCTTTTGCTTTACCGGTCGGAACTTTTGGTCCAAGCTCAATCGATGGGTAGTTGTGAGACCTCGTAAAATGTTTGAACTCAAAACCTAGTAACTTGTGGTGTCAGCTCCGAACATGTGTTAGGAATGTGTAGAATTCTTCGCGGCTCGCAAGCTCGCCACGGTTCGGACCCTTGGTAGTAAAGTAAGATTTTAAAAATCAAAAGAATCAAGTTTCCTGAGATTGTCATTTATGCGGTCGCAGATCAGCTATGCCGACCGCATTCCTGCCGCATAGTGAAACAGTAGATTGGTCAAAATTGATGTTGAAAATGCGGTCCATTATGCGAACGCATAATCAATATGCGGACCGCATTCCTGCCGCATAGTGAAATAGTAGATTGGTCAAAATTGATGTTGAAAATGCGCTCCATTATGAGACCGCATAATCAATCTGCGGACCGCATTCCTGCCGCATAATGAAACAGTAGATTGGTCAAAATTGATGTTGAATGTGCGGTCCATTATGTGACCGCATAATCAATATGCGGACCGCATTCCTGCCGCATACCGGAGAAGACCTTTAGAGTTTTAAGGGCATTTCTGCGGTCTACTATGCGGACCGCATTTCAGTTCTACGATCGTAGAATGCGACCGCAGATCTTGCCGGGTTTCTATTTTTTCCAATTTTAAAATCCAACCCCTTTTTATAAAACACCCCACCCCCCCCCCTCCATTTTTAACGACATTTTGATCAAATTAAGAGAGAGGAAGAGAGGGAAGCTAATATTCTCCAAAATCTTGTTCTTCAAAGCTATCCGGGACGGGAAAATTCAAGCTTATCTTCATACCCCTTTCCCTACAGGTAAAATCCCTAACTTTTTCCATTGACATTCTGTTTTAAATTGGGGGGGGGGGAGTCTCATGCGTAGGTTTTTGAAAATAAGGGTGGAACTCATTCATGCATGTCTTTCTATAACCTAAAACCTAGTGAGAGTAATGGGGTGGGAGCAAAGACTTGTGCAAAGAAAGGGTTAATGGCCTAAATATATTCAGGTAGTGATTGTGAACCTTGAATTCGAAGCTATGTGTATTAATTTGTGCACTATGTGAGCACGTGATTTTTGCCCTATATATGAATTATTCCTAAAAATTCAAACAAAATAATCTTTTTCATTATTTTACAATTTTGTGAATTTCGTGTCATTTTCTGTTAATTGTTTGCATTTTTATTTGTGCATTTTTATTCATATGAAAAATACAAAAATACATTTGCATTTAGGATCTAATTTCATATTTTAGGATTAATTAGGGTTTAACTTGCTCTAGAGCAAAATATAAAGAAAATAACAAAAATAGTTTCTTTGCACTTTTAGTTGTTAATTGTTGAATTTATCGCGAAATAGATTTTAAGCAATTTTAGGAATCAATTAGCTTAATGTTTGAAATATATTAGGTTTCATTTTAATTTTTTACATTTTAATAAAATCAGAAAATATAAATATGAAAAATACCAAGGAAAACAAAAATAAAAAGAAGAAAACAAAAGAAAATAAATCAAAGTAAAGTTGTCTTAATAAGAAGACCAATTTGGGCTAAAATTGCCCAAGTCCAAACAAAACAAATCCCTGAAAACCCAAATCACCCCACGCCCAGGCCCAAACTAACCCCCCACCCAGTCCACTCTCTCAGACGCCCAAACGACGCCGTTTAGGTGTCCTCATATCTGGGCCATTGATTTCCCACAATCCAACGGCTGGTGGCTTCTCTCAATTAATCATAAAAGTGTCCAAAATTATTCCAAACCCTAAAGAACACATATCCTCTTCCTCGTACTCCCCCTTCTGTAACACCATCGTGTCTCCGCCGTCTTCCGTCGTGCGCCGCCGGCCGGAAATCGCCTCCGCTGGCGGCGGAGCTCCAAACGACTCCAAAATCACATCCCTGATTCTCCTCATCCTCCTCTATCCAAATCTACCATCGATTTCCCTCAAAACCCACCCTAGGCCGTTGAATCTTCGATCAAAAATCTCCGGCCAAAACTCAAAGTAACTTAATCGCCACCAAATTAACACCGTAAGACCACCTAACCCCCCTCTATCGAATCCCCTAAGTCCCGTCCCTCGAATGTAGCTGGAAGTGGTTGAATATTGCTTCCGCCCGAACCCTAATTTCTCTAAACCTCACCAAATCGGCGTCATGTGATCCCCTCGCATTCCTCATAATGTTCCTGTCTTTGTCGATTTTCAAATATCACCAGAAGTCGTTCAAGCTTTGAATGGAAATTTTGTTAGTGAGTTTTTCTTCTTCTTTGTTTTTATTTTTCCTTTTGTTCTTGTCTGCCCGCCTATTTGTTTATAGGTTTTTATCTTCCTTTTCATAATTTCTCCGCTCCATCAAGTTGGAATTAGGGTAGTATAATTAAGTTCGTTTGGCTTGGTTTTTAATTTTGTTAATTGTTCATCTTAATGTGTTTCCCCTCGTGTGATTAGTATGCTCGTTATAGTTGATTGATGCTATCATATTTTAGACTTTTTCTTTAACCTTTCATATGTTGTTAGTTAGATTAGTGTAGTTAATGTTGATCCTTGATTCTGATTTTAAATCTGTTTGAGTCTGTGTGACTGGATAAATATGATTTGTTAGTTTAATTGGTTAATTTTTGAGTTTCAATTAATTAGTCTTAGATAGTTTTGAGTTGGTTTAGGTGATTGTTTATAGCTGTTGAAAGTTTAATTAGAATCAGTAATTTCAAGGGGGTTTCAAGGGTAGTTTAGGCATGGAAAAGGGTAGTTTTATTAAGAATAGTAATTTCAAAATAAAAGAAAGGGTAGTATAGGTATTGTATGGGTAGAAGAACACCATGGGGCCTTCTAGAATAGTACTTTAGTGTTGAATTCAGTAAACTTAGGGCAGTAACTTGAGAAACAAGTCAGAAATTGAGGGACTAATAGGTGAAATCTGAAATTAAAAGAAGGAAAAATGTGTGAGTGCCATCTAGAACATTCTACCCTATTTGTTGCCTATA